>CM060734.1:30695348-30780979 GCA_030704615.1 Takakia lepidozioides
GGGAACGGAGAGCAGGAGAGGGAACGACTGTGGGGAACATGTTAGTTCACAGACGACGGTTAGTGAGGGAAACGGTTAGAACCACGGATAGGAAGATAAAGGGAAGAAACGGTGAATTGAGGGAGATCATTCGGAGAAGGACTTCTTGGTCATGAAGGAGAGGGGATCGGGCAGAGATGAAGAACGGAAGTGAAGATAGAGAGATGAGGAGTAGATGCTTGATATATGCAAGGCTGTAATGATATTGTAGAGCAGATTAGAGACACAATGGCTTCGGCCTGATACCTGATAAATCATAATCGGATACTTTTACGATACAATCACACTGTGTAGAGAGATCTGAGTGAAGCTGTGAAATGAATGGATGAGTTGATGGAATCCAATAGATTGATAAAGCAAACTGATACTTAATTATCAATGGTAAGATAGCTAACATGAATACCAAAAGGGAAACAAATAGGAAACACCCCATGATACACTAGCTGTAGGTCATGACTGATTGTTCTGTGCGGGCTGAGTACTTAGAGATTTCCAACTCTTCTATCTTGGAGTTTCCGCCTCGAATAGCGAAGGGATGGGTGAGTAAAAGCCGCGCGACAAACTCCAAGATAGAAGAGTTGGAAATCTCTAAGTACTCAGCCCCCGCAGAACAATCAGTCATGACCTACAGCTAGTGTATCATGGGGGTGTTTCCTATTTGTTTCCCTTTTGGTATTCATGTTAGCTATCTTACCATTGATAATTAAGTATCAGTTTGTTTTATCAATCTATTGGATTCCATCAACTCATCCATTCATTTCACAGCTTCACTCAGATCTCTCTACACAGTGTGATTGTATCGTAAAAGTATCCGATTATGATTTATCAGATATCAGGCCGAAGCCATTGTGTCTCTAATCTGCTCTACAATATCATTACAACCTTGCATATATCAAGCATCTACTCATCATCTCTCTATCTTCACTTCCGTTCTTCATCTCTGCCCGATCCCCTCTCCTCCATGACCAAGAAGTCCTCCTCTGAATGATATCCCTCAATTCCCCGTTTTTCCCTTTATCTTCCTATCCGTGGTTCTAACCGTTTCCCTCACTAACCGTCGTCTGTGAACTAACATGTTCCCTTCGTAGGTGTTGTTCCCCACAGTCGTTCCCTGTCCTACTCTTCGTTCCCTATGATCGTGACAGCTGTGTCAAGCTGTGACTGGCTGTGCTACTGTGTTTGGTGTGTCGGGCTGTGACTGGCTGTGTGGCTGTGCCGGGCTGTGTCGGCTGTGACGGCTGTGTCGGCTGTGACGACTGTGACGGGCTGTGTTGGCTGTGTCGGCTGTGACGACTGTGACGGGCTGTGTTGGCTGTGTCGGCTGTGACGACTGTGACGACTGTGACGGGCTGTGTAACCCCCCTCTACAATGCGCTGCTGTCACCCCTAAGGCTCCTGTTGGTCTCAGTCTGTGCAAAAATTAAGGGTACCCTACAGATCCCGTATAAGTGTCTAAGTCCCCGACAGTCCTCTAACATGCATACCTCTGAATGCCAGGGGGATAAAACGCACCAATGTTACGTGGAAAGGAGGGAGGGCCTCCTCCATCCGGGGTTGGTTGAAGACGTGGGGAGGGATGGTTGAAGACACCTGCCGGAGCAACTCCCTTCTTCTTTCTCACTGGATCCTGCAAATCAACATGTGGGAAAGAGTTATGTAGGAAGATAAAGCATGAACATCATGTAGGATACATCAACAAAAAACGCGCTCTATAATATACATACACTGAATGCAGCAGAAATCGCACCCAAAATGCATTTAGGTCTGATCCATTGAACACGCCAAACGTCACTGGGAAAGTCCTCCTTGTATGTTTCGACCCTCTTTCGGGGTTCTTTGGGGAATCCCT
Organism: Takakia lepidozioides; assembly: GCA_030704615.1. Taxonomy (NCBI): domain Eukaryota; kingdom Viridiplantae; phylum Streptophyta; class Takakiopsida; order Takakiales; family Takakiaceae; genus Takakia; species Takakia lepidozioides. Next base: position 30,697,237 of record CM060734.1, read on the forward strand.
TGTAGGCACAATCTGGCCCCGATGACCATCGTACATATCAATGAGAGTACAATATGATAATGGCTGATAATGGCTTCACATATTATCAACATTTGACAATAGAGGGGGCAGGAAGATGGGGGAGGAAGAGTCGTGAGCGGGTGTCATCTCCCTCGTCAGCCATTTCTGACGTTTCTTCTTATCGTGATTCCAGTCCTCATTAAGGCATGACGGCTCTGCTTCAGCTGCTGGCACATCCTTGTGCCTGCCAACCTCTACCCTATCCTTCTTCATGTGCATTTCTTCCCTATGAAGTGATCTGGTCCTACAGCCCTTAAGACAGAGAGCAGATACAAAACTTAATTATAGATAGCTTAAGCGCCAACACACCAGAAGGCGGCACCGCTTCCTCTTGCACAGAATGCCAAGCCAGATCCCTTAACGTCGCTCTTTAAGGCAAGCTGATTCCCTTTGCGTAGGTGGAACTTCCTAAGATATGCTGTACTGCCAACACCACTGCAGCAGCTGCGAAAAGATGCTTACACTCTTCCCTTACAAAGTGATCTGGTCCTAAAGCTCTAAAACAGACAGCAGCTACAAGATTTGATCACAGACAACCTGAGGCGCTATACACACCAGCCTGCACTTCTCATCCCCCAACACCTGCTGAGCTGCTCCATCTCCTCATTAATGTGCTCATCAAGACAATGGCGACAGCAGTGGTGCACCGCCCTTATCACAAACCTGATCCCTCAGGTTTGATCATTGCTTACGAAGAAGGCGGCACCGCTTCTTCTTGCACAGAAAGCCAAGCAGGAGCTCTTAACGTTTCTCTTTAAAGCAAGCTGATACCCTTTGCATAGGTGGAACTTTCTCATATATCCTGTGCTGCCAACACCACTGCAGCAGCTGCGAAAAGATGCACGCACTCTTCCCCTTCGAATTTCACATCCTGCTTCTAGGGTTCAACATCATGGATGAAAATCATTCATCCTAGGGATGAAAAAGGTGCATGTCATAACTTAGCCATATTTTGTTCTTGGCAGATCAATAGCATAGTTTTTCCATGGAATTACCTCAAGTTATGGACAATTCCTCCCCTTCATTAGCACGAAGGGCACTCCCTTTGTAGTAGTGCCGAAACCTGATGCCAAACTTGAATTTTTACCCCCTGCATTCACACTACATATGTAGTGTGTCTCCCCTTTTTAAGTGTCAGGGTCCTCACTGACCACCTTTAACGGCTGAACACCTATTGGTGGTATGAAGGGTTTTAAATCCCTCCTACTTCTTACCCATTCCTTGTCTGCTCCATCTCTCAACCTGCATCTTCGTGTAGCTTCTCCAGTCTTGGTTGTGCTTCCTGCATCCTTGTACCCCAAAAAGTCATAGGGTCCCTCCCATGGAGATGTCATGGAAGACTTCTTTCCAGGTCTCAACATCATTACCTTGCTGTTCTCCATCAACGTGCAGTAGGTATGCCCTGCTTGATGCCTTCTTTTCATAATCTCTTGCCTGTTGACGCTGCCCTTTCTTCACACTCTTTCGCAGCTTTGCCTTCATCTCTGTGAGAAGCTGGATTTTCTGCTGCATCATAAGTGTGACCTCTGCTACAGATCCATCAGAATTTACTGGTGTTGTAAGAAAATGCAACCTGTTGTCAATTCCCAGCCTTGGAATTCTACCAGTAAGTACCTGAAAAGGTGAGAATCCAGTGGAAGCATGGACACCCATTCTGTAACCAAACAGGGCTTTATAGAGATTCTGATCCCACTCAGTGTCGTTTCCAACTCCTAGGGTGGTGATGCTCTGTTTAAAAGACTTAATGACCCTTTCCACCATACCGTTACACTGAGGCCAGTAGGGGGCGCTATGCTCCCTCTTTATACCGTATTCGCAGCATGTATCTTCAAACTCACCTCCCCACTCTGTGCCATTGTTAGTGAGCAACGTATGTGGGCAGCTATACCTGTCAATTACTTCTTCCTCAAGAAAGCGGGCAGCAAGCGCTGCTGTATGATCTGCCACTGGTGCAGCTTCTATCCATTTTGAGAAGTGATCGATTGCCACCAGAAAGTACTGATTGCCCCTGCTGGTTATAGCTAATGGTCCTGCCGTGTCAATTGCAACTCTGAAAAACAGATCCACTACTGGAATGCTGTGAAGTTTTGAGCTACTTGAGCGCAACACTCCGTTCTGTTTGGCCATCTGACATTTACCACAGCCCTTGAGTACTTGCCTGATGAGTTTTGTTCTATCATGCCAGAAATCACGTCGGCATACCTCCTCTTGTGTTCTTCTGACTCCAAAGTGGCCAGTGGCTTCATGTACTTCAGTGATTATTGCCCCTCTGTCAGTTCTTGGTGGAACTACCCTTCTATCAAAGTAGACCTCACCTTTGAGATATGAGTACTGCCTTGCCCGCCTCTTGGCTCTCTTGCTCTCCTCTTTTGTCAGGTAGTCATTGACTTCTCCAAAACATAAGAGGTGCATGACTTCCACATCATCAAGCACATCAGGTTGCCTTTCCTCCTTAACAGCTGCTGTATGATGGTCAGAGCTGATGAGAGACCTTTTCCCCCATCTTTCAGCCTCACGTAATAATGACATCTGAGTAGCTTTGGTGGGTGCGGTCCATGGTACCCAGTCCCCTTCATCAATCTTGTTGCAAGAAGAAGTGTCTTGTTCTGAACCACTTGTTCCATCACTGTCTGAACAAAACGTCTTGGTGGAACACTCACCCCCCATGTTTTCCTTGGCTGGGCATTCTGATGAGGAAGTCACCCGCGTTCTTGTTGTTGTTGGAGTGCTTGTCAAGTGTTGAAGGAATGGTGTCTCTTGCAAGCTTCCCTTTTCATTGTTCGATCGCTCTTCCACAAGGTCACAGGCTGGATGTACCTCGCTTAGCTCCTTATCACGAGCACGAGATCCTCGGGTAATCACATGGATGGTGGGACAAGAGGGCATCAGATGCTCCCTTTCCTTGTTGCTGATTGCAGGAGCCTCTATCCTCCCTGCGGGGGTTGCTATTCCATGAGCTCATGAGCGGTGAGCTCATGAGCTCATGAGCGGGCATGGCTCACCCATGAGCCGCAAAGTAACACACTTCGAATTTCGGCAGATTTTTTTCGGGCCCAAAACTATAAAATAATCAAAAATCGAAGATTTCCGCGCTCATGCTGGAAGCACTCCGCTCATGAGTACCAGTGTACGCTCATGACTTGGAGCCCAGGCTCATGGACCGCTAGGCCAGGTCATAGAAAAACTGAATTCTGGGCAATAACGGCACCGAAATTATCCCAGAGGCAAAGACGCAAGCGGAATTAGGATCCGGGTTTGCAGACTCCGAAAACGCAATGGCGACCTATAACCGTGGATAGTACTGTTGCAGAAGTGCATGATGGTTGGGTATAACGGCGCCGTAATTGGGCACAGGAAAAGAAATAGCCGGCTGAAGGCTCGGGAGTGAAGCCAACAACGGTGAAAGTAATTGGGCTCCGCCAACCAAATACCCGGCTGCATCCTCCGGAGTGCAGGCGATAACGGCGCCGAAATGGGCGCCGAAAATCAAATACTCGGTTGAAGCCACCGGAGTGCAACCGATAACGGCGCCGAAATTGGGTCCGGAAACCAAATACCCGGCTGAAGGCTAGGGATTGCAACCAATAACGGCGCCGAAATTGACCTGCGGAAACAAAATTCTCGGCTGAAGCTTCCGCACTCCATCCAATAACGGCGCCAAATTGGGCTCCGGAGAGCAAATACCCGCCTTACGGTAAGGGAGGCCTTGCTCTCATTTTGCTCTTCACTCTTCTCTGTTGTGCCCATCTCCTCCCTGCTTTGAGTTCGTGCTATGTCGTGAGGCCATGTCGTGCCCGAATCACATCTATCGACGCCAGACGGGAGTCATTTTCCCGAAAGCAGACGACATCATTGTTTTCCTGGATGTTTTTAGGGACGATCCTCGACTTGTCCAGCTGAGAGCAATGGAGTTTCTTCCAGGATTGCACGATTCTCCTGGACCCCGGCTGGGGAGCAGGTGGTTCCTACGCATCATGGACCTGGACTTTCCGCATGAGTGGGAGCCGAACAGATCACGCACAGCGTTGCTGTATCGCTGGAATTGTTGCGAGTGGACGTATGATGAGTGCATAGGTGAAAACTTTACGCGTGGACGGACTGGCCCGGAAAGTGGGGACATTCTCTTCAGTTATGAGGATGAGGAGGAGGGGAACACAGGGCCCACTGTGAAAATGTCCTTCTACCAAGGGGGCGCTATCGATAAACACGACATCCTCGTTAGTTTCAACCGGGCGACAGAAACCACTGACATTTTGTTCAAATATAGGCACCCGGTCACTCAGGAGGTCCTTGAGAGGCCAGTTAGAGTTCCTTCTTCTTGGGCAAGGGGACCATAGGTCTTGCATGCTAGAGTAGACATGTTTCGACTCGCTGACACTCATGGCACATACATTTTCATTCAGAAATCAAGCAGCTTCCCTGTGCCATATGGGGAATATACATGCTTGGATAATCTTCTGTTAAGGTTTTTTGCAATTCACTGCCAGTATGCTGGGACGTGTCCTTTGTCGTATGGATTGCTGTTTGCACAAAGTGCAGTATGCAAATGCTGGAATGTGCAGTAGGACCCTTCCCACTGGGACACAGAACTAGCAATCTTGTAAAGACATCACATTTGCAGAACAGTAACAATGTATTTGTAGCAAATTGGAGTCTTCTCATAGAGGTGGACGAAAACGCCAGGATGGGCTGCGAAATCACTACAAATTGAATGAAGAGCAGTAACAAGGAAACACTATGCAGTACATAGACCATAAACGGCGCTGAAATAGGCCTCAATGCCCGTTAATCTCCACACAATGTATGCTTTACTCGGATCCATTTGTAGACAACCAAAATAAAAAAAGCATGCGCATGCCATTCATGGCCAAAAACCACATTCTCATGTATTGCGGCACCAAAATTCACATGTAGCCATGGCGATGCGGCACCACCAAGTGTATAATTCCTCCAAAAAAAATAGGGTGCAAGAAGATGAATGTAATATAATTGCCACTTTCTCCTTCCCGAATGTGGAATGTCAAGCAGTCCGACCAGTGTCCTGCCGTAGGGCCTTGTGCAGCTCGTTGAAACTCAGTGTTGGAGCATGGATGAAGACGTCCACTGCGGATATGCAACTCATGCGCTTCAGAAAAATGTAATAAAGGTGTTTGCAGGGGACGTATGCTGCATTCTTTGATTCCATAACAAGGAAGTCCTCACAGTTGCAAGCTGGATACTGTGAAACCGTGATTGTATATACGACACTGCGCGCAGCAGACCCGGCTGTTGACAACTGAAATATGCGCCCCATCCCGGGGTGAGGAACATCCCTGCAACCTTGCACTATGCAGGGCATTGCAAGAGCGTTGGCCATCCTGGTGTCGTTCGCCTTTGTTGGTGGCCGCCGTCTTTTCAGTTTCCCCCACCGATGGGTGGGCCAAGCTGCGGGGTCACCCACCGGTATGCGGGGCGAAGAGCTTCTCGTGGGAGGAGGATGACGACTGGGAATTGGATTTCGTGGAACGTATTTTAGCTTTCAGAGAATCAGGATGGAAGTACACGTTTACCCAAACACGGGAGTCCATGTTGAAGACAGGACCTCTCGGTACACTCCGCAGCGAAGTCCTGCAGTGAGAAGAGTGTGTCCTACCTAATAACACAAATGATTTTCTGGAGGATTCCGTATCCAACAGGATGGGTGATCAGTGCACGTAAAGATGAAGGTATGTAACGTACGTTACAAAAACGGACGACAACAGCAAGTTCACATCGGATATTTGGTGCCTGAATTGTAATGTACAACCACTTGGGCTACAATAAATCAGGCCTTCCCATGAATTTCGGCACCGAAATCTGGATGAACATCTCTGTCATGTAACAACTTGGAAGCCAGGGGATGAATTCCGGCGACAGAAATAGTAATTTGTTCACCTCATGAAACTGACCAAGCATCCAACGGATGGATTTCGGTGCCGAAATTCGGATGAACATCTTCTTCATCAAATTGTTTCTGCACATGAGGGTTGAATTTGGATGCCAAAATACAGATGAATGTGTTCCTGATTACAGTCGTGATTCACCACGTGTCCGGATATCGCTGCCGACATCGGAATGACACTAATCCTGAATCGGCAGAATGGATGTATTTCGGCGCCGAAATTCATTCTTCATCTCCTTTTCCGACCCTAATTCTGCTGCCCTGCGGATGGATTTCGGTGCCGAAATTCATCTGAAGTTTTTTTTTTTTTTTTTTTTTTTTTTTTTTTTTTTTTCTTTGCGTTAGATGAACTTCGGCGCCGAATCTCATCCAAGTCCTCCCTTCTAATTTTCCTTTTTCTTCGCGAGCAATGAATTTCGGCGCCGAAATTCATCCGAAGTCCTCCCGAATTTATTTTTTTCTCCGCGAGCAATGAATTTCGGCGCCGAAATTCATCCGAAGTCCTCCCGAATTATTATTTTTTTCTTCGGGAGCAATGAATTTCGGCGCCGAAATTCATCCGAAGTCCTCCCGAATTTTTTTTTTTCTTCGGGAGCAATGAATTTCGGCGCCGAAATTCATCCGAAGTCCTCCCGATTATTTTTTTTCTTCGCGAGCAATGAATTTCGGCGCCGAAATTCATCCGAAGTCCTCCCGAAATTCATTTTTTTTCTTTGCGAGCAATGAATTTCGGCGCCGAAATTCAACCGACTCCATCCCTCCAAATTCTTTTCAGGGTTTGAGCGCCGGATTTCGGCGCCGAAATTCATCCAATGCCCTCCCTCCAATATTTATTTTTCTTTGAAAAGGATGAATTTCGGCGCCGAAATTCATATTTACTGTCCGCAATGAGTAACTCTAATATACATTTTCTATGCGACGGATGAATTTCGGCGCCGAAATTCATCCAGAGCGAAGACTAAATCGGCACCATGCTATGCTTTGCCGCCATCATTGCCCTGACGGATGCTGTCCATGCCTGTTGGACTTGCCATTTCTGGACATTTAACTATAATTTCGGCGCCGAAATTATACTTTATGTGCGGCAACGTCCCGTGCGAAAAAGACCACTTAATGGATACTGTCGGTTTCAAATGAAAAAAAATGGCTAAAATACAATTAATTTTGACAGAATGGGTTCAATATGCCGATTTCTCCATTAAATGCAGAATATTCCTGTTATCTTCGTCGGAACGGGGTATTCCAATGATTTACGGAAAATTATATCATCCAGAAGCAAATAGTAAGTGTCGGGTTTGGACGAATTTCGGCGCCGAAATTCATCCGTCGCATAGAAAATGTAATATTAGAATTACTCATTGCGGACAGTAAGGATGAATTTCGGCGCCGAAATTCATCCTTTTCAAATAAAAATAAATATTGGAGGGAGGGCAATGGATGAATTTCGGCGCCGAAATCCGGCGCTCAAACCTTGAAAAGAATTTGGAGGGATGGAGTCGGTTGAATTTCGGCGCCGAAATTCATTGCTCGCGAAGAAAAAATAAAATTCGGGAGGACTTCGGATGAATTTCGGCGCCGAAATTCATTGCTCGCGAAGAAAAAAATAAAATCGGGAGGACTTCGGATGAATTTCGGCGCCGAAATTCATTGCTCGCGAAGAAAAAAATAAAATCGGGAGGACTTCGGATGAATTTCGGCGCCAAAATTCATTGCTCCCGAAGAAAAAAAAAAAATTCCGGGAGGACTTCGGATGAATTTCGGCGCCGAAATTCACTGCTCCCGAAGAAAAAAAAAAATTCGGGAGGACTTCGGATGAATTTCGGCGCCGAAATTCATTGCTCGCGGAGAAAAAAATAAATTCGGGAGCACTCTGGATGAATTTCGGCGCCGAAATTCATTGCTCGCGAGAAAAAGGAAAATTAGAAGGGAGGACTTGGATGAGATTCGGCGCCGAAGTTCATCTGTCACAAAGGAAAAAAAAAAAAAAAAATACTTCAGATGAATTTCGGCGCCGAATATGGATGAAATGTGCCCAAGTGCAGCCGTTTCCACTGTTCCGGAATTAATTCCGGCTCCGATATCCCACTGACAGGTTTGCTCATGACGAATGAGGACTTGGGAAGCGATGAATTGCGGCGCCGAAATTTGTAAGTTTGTGTACGAAAGCACTTGAATATGATGAATTTTGGCGCCGAAATTCATCCGTCCGCTGATGAAACGTACCGACCTGACTGTTGAATGTCATAGGCAGGGGATTTTCATGGTGGTTGGGTTTCATGATGTGCGGATATTTCATTCAATGTCGGCTGCTCCGGGAACAGCATCCGGTGAACGGAAGGTATTTCGGTGCCGCAATTCGGATAAACCATCTTGTACTGGTGGCTGGAACTGGCACGCGTCGTGTTCCAGTCGACTTCATCCGTGCGAACGTGTCAGGGGTCACAATCTCTTCATCACCCATACGGCAGAAAGTGGTGGACGGTGGCAACGTTTCGGGAGACGTGGCTGCTTACACATCTGCTCGTGTAGAGTGGTTGCATGTTCCACCGCTTCGCTCTCTCGCTCCTTGCCCTTCTGCAGTGACATTCTCCTGCGTTTCCTCTCCTTATGCGGCATAGTGGTAGCATAGAGTTTGTGGAAGGTCAGGTGACTCCGGCAAAGAGAAGGAGGACGCGGGATTTTGGGAAGCCGCCGACGACACGACTTAAGCTCCGTCTCATGCATGAAATGTAGACCTCGTTATCCGGAGACTCGGATCGCCCACCAGTGAGAGATTCGTGCTTTGCGGATGTGAAGCACTCCATACGCAATATTCCTTTACACCTTTTTTTTTGCGTGCAGTGTCTCATGTTTTCCTGTTTGTTTGACATGGGAGCTGGGGAAGGATCGCAGGGGGGCGAAGCAACACAGTCAACTTTGGATACTCCTGCCCGGGTGCTGCGCTCGCAAGGTGGAAGTGCATCGAGGCAGGCGAGTCCTCATTCAACACCTCAGATATCGCCTCAGAAAAGCCCACCTAGAGTTCGGAAGTCGAGGAAGCAGAAGGAGCCCATGGCTTCGCTAGTAAAACCCCTAGGGAGACTGGAAGCAGAGATATTGGGTTTGCAGTCAATTTCAAAAAACACGGATGCGGTGGAGGCCGCTGGAGATGTGGGAGTTGGATCTGCAGAAGGGCGGCCCATTGAGCTGACAGAAGGAGAGGACGACAACGTGGTACGACTTGGCGACGATCAGAACCTGCTGGAGCTTGCGGAGGAGCAAAACCTCCAGGACATTTCCTTCTCTGCAGACTCTTATCTTTCAGGCATTTTGCTTCGTGAAGAAACATTAGAAATTCAAATTACGTGAAACAGGAAGACTTGTTGATTCCATAGTTGATCCACTGGAGTATAACGTCCTGTTCAACCATGTGGGAGAGAAGGACATTCTTTGTGATTTGTCGGGCAAGCCATGGAGGTATGGCAGGACCAGGAGTCCTGCATTCATCCCAGACGCTCATGGAAACATGTACGGATGTTGAAGGCAGGGTCCTTGACATCACTGCAAATACAGGTGAGAACGTTAATTGAATGCGGCACCAAAATTGACACCATTTCCGTTTGTGTATGTTTGCTTGTGCGAGGAAGCGACTCATTCTTGAGTTTGGTTGTGGTTGTGTCGTATGAATTTGCAGGTGCCTGTATGTGGGCGGGAAGGATGTCGAACCGATTTGTGTTCTCATTTGAGGGGGATACGGCCTTGTACGATTACAATTTGGCGGGCCTTCAGCGTTTGCCTCCGACTGAGGATCCCAAAAACGCAGAAGATGACGTGGAAGGGGAGGAGGAAGATGAAGAGGAGGAAGTCCAGGAAATTCGTTCGATGCAGGGGCGCCCGAAGCCGCTTCCCCCAATGCCTGTCTTCGAGTGAGTTGCACCATAGTAAGTGTATTGGTTTCGGTTGTAGGGACCATGCAACCTGCCGATGATTCCCTGTTTGAATTCTCTAATGTACTTCATTCTATGTTTGTGCGTACACTAGCCTTGCAGAGTCGTCCGACGAGGAGAAGCTGGGAGACTTGCCCGAATCGGACCCTGTTGCAGAGGAAGAGACAGAATCGCATCGGCCATTCTTTGCCAGAAAATCGTTTCTCGCGAGTCCCCAAAAGCCTTTTTTCTACCAGCCTATGCAGACACGGATGCCAGAGAAGCCATCAGCAGGGAGGATAGGCCTACTCGGTTAGAGCAATTGACATACGGGAATGAGCAGAGAATTATAATGAGGCGTGAGGCCAAACATAGAATTGTGAAAGGCAGAGTAGGGAAGTTCGTAATAGAATCCGCGTCCGAGAGCGAGGGGAATGTTGAGGACACTTCCGCACGCAGGTGGACAGTTCCGGCTGGTGAGGATGGTATTTTTGAGGGGAGGGCTTCTCAGAGTAATAGCGGTAGCGGCAGTGCAGGTTCGGAGGCAGGTGGAAGGCAGCCATCCTTGCATGAGGCCGGGGATGCATCAGACAGTGATAGCGGATCCTCACCATAGCAAAGTCTCATTTGGATCCTTTTGTTGTACAGTTCTGAAACACTTAATGAAAATATTGACGATTTGAAAAATCATTGTGTTCAGACTGCTTGTCCGATTCCCTACATTTCTTCCGCCAACCAAAATGTATAATAAAAGCAGAAGAGACGCAAACTTCATTGAAGAACCCTACAAGTAATTTATGCACACCATCGAGCCGAGAACTTGAAGCCATGAAAACCCTGCCGTTTCTAACATTCCTATTGGGAAATTTGGCGCCGAAATAGTCCAATGCGCGCCTTCGTTATATGGGCCTCAAAAATTCCACGGATGAATTACTGTACCAAAATATCGCGATGGAAGCCTTCAGCACAAGGCACTTCAGCACATTCCACTTGGGTATTTCGGCGCCCAAATAGCCCGTTCTGCGCCATTAAATACCGCACTATATCACATTTTAAGAGGTAATTTCGGTGCCGAAATACCCCGGTGGATGTCTTCAAAACACCATTTTAGCACACTGCTCTTGGGAATAATGGCGCCGAAATACCTCATTCCGCATCCTGGACCAGGAGAAACAGACCCTATTACCGAGGTAAGAGGACATAACACCGTCAATAAAGGCAGGAAAATTCCAATTCCGCGGATGTCCGCTCATGAGCTCATAGGCTCATGGGCTCATGGGCTCATGCGCTCATGAAATAGTAAACCTCCCTTCCTGCACCCTTATCCTTCCAAATACCCTCCCTTACCAGATTGACAGAGCTTGATTGATCAATACCCTTTCCTTGTTTTTTTTTAGCAAAAGTCTATGCAGCAAAAGTCACCCTCTTTCCTTCTCCATCTGGCATTATGCCTGGTTTCAGTTCTCCCTTCAATATGCCATGAGCCTTGGTCAACATTCCACCTGTGGAAGATCTTACTATGCCCGGAACGAACTCAAATGAAAAGTCACCAAGTAAGTCTATGCCTATGTGGTGCTCTGAGTACAGCCACCAATATGGATCTAGATCTGTTTCCAAAGAAAAATGACTTCCCAACAGTATTTTCTTGAAGTGCCAAAGGCCCCATACACATGCATAGTACTCTTCTCTCTTGCAAATCATCTCCCCTTTTTCACTGCTATACCCTACTTGCCTATGAGCTTCTTCTGTCAACTCCTCCTTACCCTCCTTAAATTGAAATAACGAAGCATTGATGGCACCCCTATCCCAAGCTTGCTTAAGAAGATAGGCTCCATCCCTCTTTCTCTCTTCTCTTTTCTGACTGTACAGAGAAGTAGAGTATACCTCGATTTCCTCGGTTTCCTCAGCTGGTCCCACTGGATACCTGCTTAGTGCATCTACGTTAGCATGCCTAGCACCCGCTCTGTGAACAATTTTAAACTCAAAATCTTGTAACATCATGATCCATCTACCCCTGCGTCCATATGCGTCACTTACCGTTGCCAACCACTCCAGTGGTTTGTGATCAGTCCTGATTACAAAAGGGGTTCCATACAGGTACTGCCTAAAGTGTAATACTCCCCATACCAAGGCATAGCATTCACCCTCCATAGGGTGATATTTGCGCTGAGCATCAGATAGTACCTTACTGGCATATGCAATGACCCTCTCCTTTTTATATTCCTTTTGTGACAAGACTGCCCCTACTCCTTTGATGGACCAGTCAACATCCAAGACGAACGGTCTTGAGAAATCTGGTCTTGCCAGGATGGGAGCAGTTACCAACTTCACCTGTAAGGCAGAAAAGGCGTTTTGTGCCTCTGCACTCCAGATAAACTTCACATCCTTCTTGGTTAGAGTGAACAAGGGTACTGCCACTCCAGCATATCCTTTGACATAGGGCCTATAGTACCCTGTCATGCCTAAGTAGCTTTTGAGAGCAGTGTGGTTTTTGGGCAAGGGAAAAGGCGTTTTGTGCCTCTGCACTCCAGATAAACTTCACATCCTTCTTGGTTAGAGTGAACAAGGGTACTGCCACTCCAGCATATCCTTTGACATAGGGCCTATAGTACCCTGTCATGCCTAAGTAGCTTTTGAGAGCAGTGTGGTTTTTGGGCAAGGGAAACCTTTCAATATCAGCTATCTTATCTGGATCAGGCCACGTTCCCTCTTCAGAGATCACATGCCCAAGGAATACCAACTGTAAGTTGGCAAAGTAACACTTGTCCGGATTGAGCCTAAGATTGGCCTTTCTAACCTTGCTCAGTACTCTCTTTATATGTCCCACGTGATCTCCCCAGTCCTTGCTATGGATATTGACGTCATCTACAAAAACTTTAGCGCAATCTTTGATTTCTTCCTTGAGTACCCTATTCATTGTTCTCTGAAAGGTAGTAGTGGCATTTTTTAGCCCGAATGGCATGACTAGCCATTCATACAATCCCTTCTTTGTGATCACTGTTGTTTTGCTTATGTCTCGGTCGTCCATTTTGATCTGCCAAAAACCAGATTGTAAATCCAGCGCAGAAAACCACTTGGCTTTCCCCAACTGGTTTAAAACATCTTGAATTAATGGCATAGGGTAAGAGTCCCTTCTGGTCAAACGGTTTATTGGCCTAAAATCACCACAAAACCGCTTGGATCCATCCTTTTTTGGTGGAAGGGTAACTGGACACGACCATTCTGAGCTACTCTCTCTCATCTTGCCTTGTGAGATCAAAGTCTCAATTTGTCCTTGGACCTCGTTTTCCTCCCACTCTGATAGGCGGCTGGGACGACTTCTGCAAGGGGGAAAACCTTGTGTGTCAATTGTGTGTTCCACCTCATTGCAGTATCCCAAGTCAGCCTTGCTAAGAGCAAAACATTCCTGGCTTGCTTTCAGATCTTGCTCCAGCTCTATCCTATGTTCTGGGGCCAGTTCTGGGTTGATGTGCAGTCTGGATTTCAGACTTCTCCAACGACTCTCCATTTCTTCCTCTTGACTGGGTCCCCAACTCTTTCCCTCCACCTGGCTCACAGAGTTAGCCATTCTCTGTCCTTCCTCTTGTGTGACAACCTGATTCCAATCATGGAAGTCATCCTCTATTTCTAGGTTGTTGTTCCCTAGTTCACCATTCCAAGCTTTCTGGTAAGCTTCCTGTATTATGGCAGCAGCCATGCTTTTATGGGTCTCTTCTTGAGGGAGTTCAGACATCCCTTGGTCCTCGAACACGTCCTCCCCTAGGTTGACATCGTCTATTATTTCCTCAACATCCCTCAGTGCTGTTTCTACCTCCTTACTCTCCTCATAGCCTCCCATCTCCTCACCTTTATCAGATTGAGAGGTGTCAGAACCTGAGGATGATTCCTCCGTGTCCTCATATTCTTCCTCTGGTTTTCTTTTCTTCTCCCACAAGCCTAAGTACTGTTCATCTGACGTCAGGGTTAAGACATTACCTGCAGACGTACTGCCTGCATACCGCACTCTGCTCTCGACCCCTCTATGGCAGGCCGTTTTGGTAACTGCAGGCTCATTATAATTTATGGTGTGCAAAGGGAAGTGAGCAAAATCCTTTCCTGGCCCATAGCGCACTCGAATTGTTTCAGCTTCGGTATCAACTACAACGCCAAACTTTTTGAGAAAGTCTAATCCCAGCAGCATGTGATATGTATCCGTGTTCACCACCATAAAGGACAAACGATTGGTCAGCTCTCCTACTTTGACCTTGATGTCCTCAAGTCTGCCCATTGCAGTCTCAAGAGCACCAGAGGCTACTCTGTAATTTACATCCTTACTAGTAATGACAGATCCCATCAGACCAAGATCCCTTACAGTACTCGCGGATATTACTGAGAGCATGGCACCTGTGTCAATCTGGCCTAATACTTGGTAATCTCCCATTGTAATCATCACATGAAGTGCCTTTACTTTACCAGTATAAGCATATGAGATTGTGGGTTCAGCGTGTGCTGAGTACAAAGGTCTTGGTACATCCCTCACAACTTCTACACTGTGAGTTGTCTCCCTTTGTTGTACCATTGCCCTTTCCACCACTTTGACCAGCCCTTTCAATTTGTCTAGCTCTCCGGGCACAGTCATGATTAGATCCATGGGAGACAACGAGATTCTCCCTTTGTAGAAGTGGTTCAAGATTCTGGATTTCGTACCTCCTTCTATGGCAGTCTTGAAATTGTTCTTTGGGTAGATTTCACCCTTGGTCCTGCTTGGCTGTTCACTGCTCTCACTATTCCTTTCTGGTGACCCTGTAGGTTCAACAATCGGACTCTGGACAGGGATACGTGTCCTTGGAAGTCTGACTTCATTGATACTATTTTGTGACAGCATTTCTGCGAGTACATCATCCTCATCATCATAGAACACATCTACAAAGTTAGTTCCCGGAGTTCCCATCATAGTCTGGTCGAGTTTTCTACTGCACTCACTCTCCGTATGCCCGAGTAGCTTGCAAAAGTTGCATCTCACACCACACATTTCCGTGGAATGCCCGAACCGGTGACATTTGTCACACTTAGCTGGGGTTCTTCCTTCAGGACAATATGCAGCTATGTGACCTTCTTTGTGACAAGCATTACAAAGGCGAACACGAGGTGGTGTTCTAGATCCCGAGCTTTCTCCTATGACTGGTCCCCTATCAAAGTACTTCTGTAGGGTAGTGTTCAGCTGATCAAGTCTTCTGTCCACAGGGTTAACAAACACAACTGACTCATCTGTATCATCTCCTTCCAATGGCTCTAGAGGTATTTCCCCTAACTTTCCCAGGCCCCTTTCAATCTCAATGGCTGTGTCAAGTGCTTCCTCTACATCAAGGAAGCGCCTGCCCAGCATTACTCTTGCTATTTCTGGTCTCAAACCTGCTGCAAATCTACGCCTTTGTTCCAAATCAGACGCCCCACTTCTTATAAATAACCGGTTCAACCTATCGAAGTATGTTTGAACCCTTTGTCTACTCTCCTGTTTGATGGTATCCATTCTTAGCCTGATTTTTGCCAAATCAATGATACCAAACTTGGCTGAAATGGCTGCCCTGAAATCTTCCCAGTTGTCTGGCCTAGGGTTTTGTTTGCGGTACCATTCATCAGCCTTGGCTCTCAGGTTGAGCCTTGCTACTTTGAAAGTTTTGTCCTCATTTAAATCCCTGACATCTGCCTCCATCTGAATTCTTTCCAGCCAGTCATTCACATCCTCACTATTCCTCCCATGATAAGGCACATCTATGCTAGTTGGACTGGTCATTCTTCTATACTCTAGTCGAAGTTCAAACTGTTTCAACACCTAATTCTGACTCTAATTTTCCTGCAACTCCCTTAATGTTGACCTCTATACCACTCCCACTGTCCATTTCGCAACATCTCTACTCTACCTCCCCATGTCACCTCTCGTGCCATGGTATTTATCTTCACCCACCTTCCTAACTCTCTTATCCAAAGTGTTATGGTTGTTCTTCCACCAGTATGTATCACTCTAAGACATAAATCACCATTCGCTATTCTCCAAGCAGGGTTGAAGAAGTACAAACAAGGGTCTGCGTGTGCATTTGGTGTGCGTCTGCTGAAGCAAATCAGCACATCTCCAATGCTTGGTTCATCAGGAATCAGTGTGTGGTCTCTTCCTCCCATCAAACCATCCAATACCAGTCAAGATCCCTAGCTAGTAGAAATCAAGATTTAACATCAGCGAGGTTTACTATTTCATGAGCAGAAACCATGAGCCATGAGCCATGAGCCGCATGAGCCGCATGAGCGGTGAGCCGAAGTCTAAGATACGCGGATTTCATGAGCGGACTCCTCCAAATTTGGAAATGCGGCAGATTAAACAAGTATTAAAATAATTTTTTTTTTAATTTTGACCTTGCCGTTTTTGGACGTTCCAGATCATGTAATGCGGCGAAGATATGTCGTCAGTAACAAGTCCGCTCATGGTTTTTTAGATCCGCTCATGGAAATAAGTGACCGTGCAACGGGAAATCCAGTATACCACTGCAAAAGGATGTCGCATACTGGCCTGTATAGAGTATTCCGCGGTTTTACATGCCTTAACATTGGAATGAAGCTGACCCTTTTGCCGCGATTGAACCAATGGAGTCTGCACCAATACAGTCTGCAGTACTTCACAATTCTGTCTTCTTCGGGTATTCGGCGGGAAAGGTTTGCAACTGAACTGGGAAATAAGGTGCCGCATTAGGGTTCGCACGTGCGAAATTTCAGAGCGGTTTGGTGTTGGCGAAGGCCGCCTCTGCCAGTACCTACGACGATACTTGGAAATGCGGCGCCGCATTTCCTTGTCGGAGGTCGAATGAGGAAAGCAAGTTTTCGGAAAGCAGAAAAACATGAACCCTCCAACATACAAAAATACATGCACGTGGAAGCAAGTGAACGATATAGTAATATCTTAGTTCGAGCAAAACAGGTTACTGGTAGGCAAGACATATGTCGGACCTTTCTGTGGCCAGAGTCTGAGGTACTGGCAGCAGTACAGTTCTACTATCCGAAAAGGATGGGCGTACCATTGTATTGGGACCACAAGCCAAGCTCACTGGTCCCCTGGATCCATATTCAGAAGAGTGTGAACCTCCTGGGGGCTCAACCCTGGTGCATGTATGAAGTGATGAGTTGTGGAATTACAACGGAGTCTCTTTAGGTACACGTAGTACAAATGCTTGCGAGGGCAGTATGATGCCCCCTTGTTCGCCATGATCTGGAAGTCGGTGCAATTGCAGGTGGGTAATTCTGAAATGGTGATGGTGTACACCTCATTGCGAACAGCTGAGCCCGCCGTGGCCATCTGATACACACGCCCGAATCCTGGTGGGGGCACTTCTGTCGAGCTCTGGATTGTACAGTTCATCCGAAGTGCATTCCCCATCCTTGTCTCGTTCACTTTTGAGGGAGGTCGCCGCCTCTTCGGTTTCCCCCAACGGTGTGTAGGATGCTTAGAGCTGTCGTGTCCCATTGTTCTTGCTCTCACAGGGGTTGGTGGTGGAGGCTGTGGAAGCGGAAATGGTTCTCTGGGGACGTCAGTGCGCTGCACCATCCGAAATCCTGCGGCGGTAAGGGCGTCGGCCTCAACCTGACTCAGATCGCAGCCTGGTTCCACCGGCCACACCGGGGGAGCCTCTGGCATTGTTTGTATGCCGTACTTGGGCTTTCCATACACGCAAGTCATAATGTCGTGCCTGCAGAACCAGAACTGGGTGGTTGTCGCCTCCGCAAACTTTGGATGGACAAATCTTCCTGTAAAAGTAGGAGCAGGGACAGCCCCATCTGGATTCCTCCTTATCATCTCTAAACAACGTTGCCGTGTATCCACACGAATTGCGGAACACCTTCCTCGAAACGACGGCTTTGTGCGAGCAATTCTCCACTGTGATGCAGACACAGTCGTCTCCACAATGGCTTGGCCATACTGCATAACAGCGGGCGGAATGTGGGGCAAGGGAGCGGTGGGAATTTTTTGCACGAAATCCCCGGTTGAAGGCGACGGCGATCTGGAATTTCTTGGGCTTCCACTGCTGGAAGACACATTGTGCGGCAACATGACGGGACCTCGAGGTGCTGTCCGAATGTTCCTGTCGGATCTCCAGGAATCCTCTTCGCACCCGGGTTCCTCTTCAATCCTCCGCCTGACAGGGCGAGTCCGGACGTCCCCCTCTAGGTGTTCACCTCTGCGGTGCAGAGGCGTCCCTTTGATCTTCTCTCGCAATGTTGTCGCCCATTTCACTGGATTCTTGGACCTCGAAGCTGTTCGTACCAACAATTCCTCCCTGTCCAGCCCAAAGCCCCATTGTTTGCCGCTCAGGAACTTGTAGTACGTGGCTTGCTGCATGATTGCTCTGTCGATGTCCTCCGTTGTGGCCGTCACTACGTCCACCAGATGTGCGGCAGAAGACGCTCGCCAGGAGGAGTGGACCGATTCTGCCATATTCGTGTTCGGCATGTCCGTGTTGGAATCCAAGCACCGCTCCTAGAAGGACACAAACAATGGTGAGGGACCAATCGAAATGTCCGTAACATAAAGACAAATGAACGAAATTGACAGCAGCCTACCTCTCGCATGTACTGTCCGAACTGTCGATACCGAAAATGCCACCACCCCAACCAGCTGTGCAATGCTCCCAGATTGGTTGTCTCCACTGCACCTGACGTGTTCCACCAAGCCTCGATGATAGCAAACTTAACCTCCGCGTCATCAAATTTTGGTGCATCCTTCCACGCCGTACAAAGGACACGGTGTTCAGCCTGGAATGAGCTAGCAACAAATTTGGTAGTGTAGTGGGATAGACTCTGCATCCAATGGAATCCACAGGATCTCTCTTTCTTCTCCATTGGAACATTGGGGTCCTCACCGTACACATGCCGCACCGCTGCCCAGTTGGCCTGAGCGTTGTCTGCCATGAATCCCCTGAAATTGGGCTCTGGCAATCCCGCCCTTGCCATCTGCTGGTTTATGCCCTCCCACATATGCATTTCGGACTGTGTGTCCTCCCCTTTCATCTCGCAGATTGCAATCGTCATGAGCCTCTTGGAGTGATAGTCATAAACATGCGCACCCATAGTCACCCACTGATGGTTTGTAATTCGCTTGATGTGATCAAACATCACCCAAGCATTTGACAAGTTTCCAGTTGTCATGCGAGTGACCAAGTCGACTCCACTCCCAGGCCCACACGTCGACATTTTGAAAATGTAACAACGATCGGATTCGCTGCCTTGCCCTGGAAACCTGCTACCTTGGATGTAGTCATATCCTGTCATTCGTTTCACCTCCAGGATTGAGTACATGTCCGACCCCCTGCCGAACTCCTGCTTGCAAGATACGATGTGATTCCGCACATTCGGACTACAAACGTGCGAGACGGACTCCAAGAGGTCACGCATCTCGTCTTCGGTCAAGGGCTCTCGGTCGGAACCATCTTCAGACATGATTTTGCCAAGAGCAATCTTGTGGGCTACCTTCAGCTGAATCTGCTTTGGTCTGGCTCCGGGGCTCAATTTCACCTCCTCTTTTATGATGTCGTGTGCTTCCTGCACAGCCTCACGCATGTTGCCTCTCGCCAAGGGGTGGCAGTGGACCCCAACGTGTATGCAAGCTCTAGTCAAGTCCGGGAGCAAATGGATTACGTAATATTGCTTGGCTCTGCACATGGACATGCACGTCGGTGGTTCTTTGCAATGTGCACACTTGAAAGAACCCGCAGGAGCTTGGCTGGAGACAATGAATGGATGATGCGTTGTGCCAGTCCAATCCGTCTCGTTTCTCCGCCCTCCTTTGGAGAGAAAGTGGAAGCAGGTGGGATTGAGGCACCTCAGCTTCCCCGCACAGAGGACATATCGTACACGAACACCATCAGCAATTTTCGTGCTGGACGGGCAGCCAAGTTGGCATACATGAAGACCATGGAGGGTCTGAAGGGCAGAGCACTGAAGAAGGCGACTACCGAAGAGCCTTCCGACACCCCAGGATATCATAATATGGTCTCATTCTTTGAGAGGGTGTGTGCAGACAAGGATTGTAGGAGGGGCGGAAATGCCACCGAGTGGTCTTGCGATATGATCATCTTGGATATTCCGGACGGAGAGCCTGTGGAAGGACTGCAAGCTTTGCCATCTTGGAACAGGTACTCGGAGGACTTTTGGAAGAAAGGATTCGGGCTTGCCCGCATGGTGTTGGACGACAGAGGCTGTGTGGTTGTCCTGGCGAGCAGAGGAAAAAACACTCAGACAGGAATTGCGAAGTGGACCCGGAAGAGCGTCGTCCCGATTCTGAAAAAGAAGTGGATGTGCATCAACACACTGGGCCTTCGGTCGGAAGGGAAGAAGGTGATTACGACACTGGCACTCGTCCATTCATTTGCTTGGGTATTTTCAAATGCGGTGCCGCATTCGGTTTCTAATCGTTTTCCCCCTGTGTATGCAGACGAAGCAGTTCGATGCATACTGCTTTGTGAAGGAGAACTCCACCTTTGCTTTCCGGAAGGAGGGAGGAAAGGTTGACCCGAACTGCGACCCACTCGATTACGACGTTCTGTTCAACAACGTTCCCAAGGAACTTCTCCCTCATAGCCTCACTTCAACGGAACCCCTGCGGTACTCACGGACTCGGAGCCCTGCCTTCATTCAGACAATTATGGAGACATGCACAAACGTGGAGGGCACAGTGCTCGACCTCATCTGTGGGATAGGTATGCAGAATCTTGATCTATGCTGTTCTGCAAATTCTCGTTAGGATGTAGTTCGCAACATCTGAAGCGCCATGTGGTAATGTGTGGATGGCATTGTAACAGGTGCCTCAATGTGGGCTGGGCGGTTTTCCGACCGGCACCTCTTTGCCTACGAGGAGGATTCATCCGTGTGGGGATCCCAT
Source organism: Takakia lepidozioides (assembly GCA_030704615.1). NCBI lineage: Eukaryota > Viridiplantae > Streptophyta > Takakiopsida > Takakiales > Takakiaceae > Takakia > Takakia lepidozioides. Next base: position 30,718,022 of record CM060734.1, read on the forward strand.
CTGGAAGGGCTGCAACGGAATGTTAAGGCTCCCGACAGAGCGGAAGTCTCCTCGGATTCGTCGGAGTCCGAGGAAGACACAGTGGACATTGATGCGGAGGAGAACGCGGAATACGAGTGAGTGCAAACATTGTAAGTTTGCAAAGCCTTCTGGGTCATTTATGTCAAACGAATTTCCCGACTGTGGTTCTCATTAGTCTCGTTGATGATTGTCATGTGCAGGATTGCAGGGTCCGGGTCGAAACATGTAGGGCCTACACTTCCTGCCAGGAAGAATGTCCCGTTCTTTGCGAGGGCCGACTTCATGACGAGCCCGGTGAGGGACTACTCCCTTCCTAGTTATGCAGCTAAACTCGCAAATACAGCGATTAGAAGAAGTGAGAATCCCAGTAAAGTAGAGCAGATTTTGGAGAGGGCTAGGGAGGACAGAAGGATAAGGAAAGAGTTGGCAGCAGCTCAGACAGGTAGACGGGTACGAAAGTACATATGTGATTCAGCGGATGAGAGCGACGCAGACAGGGAGGAAGACGACCCAACGGAGGTGAGATGGACAGTTCCGCAAGGGGAAGATGGGATTTTCGAAAGCCTGGCCAACGAGCAGTCCGCTGGAGATGAGAAAGGCACTGAGGGGGTGGAGGCGGAGCAGGACAGTCTAGAACAGGATGAGGATTCGGATGATTTTCAAGATTAATAGAATTTTAATGAAGTCTCTGTAAATGTAAATTCTCTTCCAGAGTATATAAAGGAAATTCTGCCAGACATTCGTGACCCCTCTCCAGTGTGCATTCCAGCCACACAATCGCTCAAACCACGACGCTCCCAAAATCAGAAATGGGGCACCGCATTTCCAAAATTTTGGCAACTCTAAGAACCTCTTTTGGAAATGCGGCACCGCATTTCCAAAACAGGGGAGGGACTAAATTTTCCATTTCAATGTTGGCATAGTAAAAAGTAATCGGCCGATTGGAAATGCGGTGCCGCATTTCCAAAATTTCCTTTGTCCACACGCCAGTTTTGGCCTCTCCCGCTCATTGCATGGATGCCACCACGCTTACAGAGGTCGAACAAGGAGGTCGAACAAGGAGGTCAAGATGGCGGAATTGAAAATGCGGTGCCGCATTTCCATATTGGGGATGGTCGTTGTTCGAACTGCAGGCCCATCACCAAAAATTGGCACCGCATTCCATTGTAAAAAAAAAGTCGATGACGGACATGGAAATGCGGCGCCGCATTTCCAGAACGGACATCGCAATTTGTCCATTTGCAGACCCTCTCACGGAAATGCGGTAACGCATTCCATCGCGTTGGTCGGAAATGTCACACTTTTTGAAGTGTTGGACGGAAATGCGGCACCGCATTCCCTTGTCCAAAAAGAAGTTTCCATTGCCAAGCTGGAAATGCGTCGCCGCATTTGCAATGCCAACCTCGTTGTCTGTCCAATTTATAGACCCGTGTTGGTATTTCGTGTACCTGGACGGAAATGATGCACCGCATTTCCTTGTCCCACATGGAAATGCGGTGCCGCATTTCATTGTCCCACATGGAAATGCGGCGCCGCATTTCAATGTCCGACATGGCGTTACTCTGGTATATTCTTGACACATGACTCACATACCGGTTACTCTGCAATATTCATCCGGACAGACACATTGTAGAAATGAGACATCAAATTGTAAACAGTGGGCCAATTCCGACAGTTATTCAACAGAATGAAACACAATCACACAGAAGTGAGGTACGATGGGTTTATTGATCGGACACGATGTCTCACATTTACCAACTGAAGAGAAAACTAAGCCCTTCCTCCTTCTATATGGGCTTCACCAAGTCGACGGAACTTCGATACCCCTCAAAACAAGCTCATCACTGCTGCGGCACCTCGAGGTAAACTGCAATTCGGTCGTTCTGCTGCCCTTGCTGGAGCCGACGACAATGTCATGTCCATCAATGATACCACCATCATACATTGACAAGGTCACTGTGGGCCTCATGTGCCCGTGCGATTCGTCTTCGCAACTCAGCCGATGTCTCCATACACTGGAAGAGCGGAGTGATCTGCACGTATATAGTTTTCCCCGGTGCCGTCCTCCCTGGTCCACTGGCAGCAGAGGCCGTGCGTGATCTGTCCGGCATCCCTTTCCAGCTTGGTATATCAAGGTCAACAATTTTCAGGACCCACGGACCGCATTGACCCTCGCCCTCACCTCGCTCAAAGCGGTAATAGCCCTCCAGATACTCCATTGCGCGCAAAGACTCTTGCTTGATTCCAGCAGCGTCTGTGAAAACAGAGAGCCAGACAATGATGTCTCCTGATTTTGGTTTGAACATAGCATAATCGTGGCCATGATAAGGGCAGTCGGCTGGATTTCGGCGGCACGGCATCCTTGAAAAAGAGTAGCGGAGTACGCTCAATGACAGCAGCTCCCGGATGGAGGAGGAGCAGCGCGGTGGCTGGAAAAAGTTCAAGCTAACGCTGCAATTCCTCACAAACACTCCAGGGCACATTTAAATTTCCCCCCTACAGGATCCTGGACCGATGAAGATTGGCTGCTTCATGAATGTAGCCGTTTCAATTTCCTACCGTGCCATGTAAACTATGGGCACTCACTGCCAGGTGGGCCGATAGCCACTGGACACGACGAAGTCCATCCCCTCTTTGATGTAAATGCGGCGCCGAATTTCCATCCGGGGGGATGGACTTCGGTGGCAGATCTCAAACTATAACTTCTTGATGAGAAAGATGTATGGGTTCATCCACCTCCGTCGGTGGGTACGTGGGACCCAGATGCTCCATTATTGGAGGCCGGACTGCTCTTCCGCTTCGCATCATTTCCAAAATCTAAGGGCTTCGTAGCTGTCCGCAAGGTCATTGTCATCTGCATCCAAGTCGTCCTCAGGTCCTCCTTTGCAAGGATGCCGTGCTTCCGGAACCGGGACGACTGCCCATTTGGAGGCATCAATTATGCAATGTATTCGGCCACATCGGGAGACATTGTTATCTGGTACACAGATTACACAGAAGATACTGGTTCGATTGTGGAAACATTGGTGGCTTTTGAGTATATCGTAGGCCACTACGCCTTCGAGCGGGGTGACGATCTTGGTCTGAGGAGTCCGTGGCTCCTGCGCATCCTCGATTCCGATTTTCCCAGCTACGACGGTCACCCATGCAGAAGAAGGCGCACTGCTATGCTGTTGCGGTGGAACTGCTGCCACTGGACGTGGGTGGACTCCATCGGAGAGACCTATTCTCCTCAAGGAGTGCGCTCCTCTTCTCCATTGTATGGGGACATTCGCATTGGTGTGGACGACGAAAACGTGAAGATTTCCATATTCGATGGTGGTATGATTGAAGGGCAGGACATTGTGGTGAACATCACTAGGGGCGGTACAACGGCTGCAATCGACTTTACATGGAGGAGCCCCATGACTCATGAGCTAGTTCTGAGAGCAGTCGAAGTCCCATTGACAACGTGACTTGTATTCAATAGGCACATGGCTAAAGATTTGATTGCACAATCAGCACAGTAGACGTGCTTCAAATGCAATTCATGTGGATCAATAAAAACCTCATTGTGCCCTCTTTTTATTCTATTCTGTGTCCATCGTTCCTAGAATGCGTCATTGCTCATTTCGTTTGGGATTGGGAGTGTGGGTGGATTTTGCAAGTGGCTGGTAGGCTGAAATGGGCCCCCATTGTACAGAGCAGTACCACCCTACCATTCGCGAAACATTGCCTTTCAATATATAATTCTAAATAACATTGCCGAACCTCCTTCATCGGGAGGTCCTTCTCCCCCTATGACCGTGGCACCCTAAACCCTATTCCCGCGGACACTCATTTCCGGAAAATAGTGCTGCTCATGTTTTTTTCCACACTTACGACTCTGCTCATGGCTCATGCCGCTCATGGCTCATGGCTCTGTTAGAGGACTGTAGGGGACTTAGACACTTATACGGGATCTGTAGGGTACCCTTAATTTTTGCACAGACTGAGACAAACAGGAACCTTAGGGGTGACAGCAGCGCACTGTAGAGGGGGGTTACATAGCCCACACAGCCGACACAGCAGTCACAGCCCACACAGCCGTCACAGCCCACACAGCCCACACAGCCCGTCACAGTCGTCACAGCAGACACATCCCACACAGCCAGTCACAGCCCGGCACAGCCACACAGCCAGTCACAGCCCGACACAGCCAAACACAGCCAGTCACCGCTTGACACAGCTGTCACGATAATAGGGAACGAAGAGTAGGACAGGGAACGACTGTGGGGAACAACACCAGTGAAGGGAACATGTTAGTTCACATACGACGGTTAGAGAGGGAAACGGTTAGAACCGCGGATAGGAGGATAAAGGGAAGAACGGGGAATGATGAAGGGATCATTATTATCATTATTCGGGGAGGACTTCGGAGTCAGGCGGGAGCGGAAGTCGGTGAGCACGATGAAGGAGGAAAGAGGATTAGTAGATGCTTGTTATATGCAAAGCTGTAGGGATATTGTAGAGGAGAATAGAGACACAATGGCTTCGGCCTGATACCTGATAAATCATAATCTGATACTTATACGATACAATCACACTGTGTAGAGAGATCTGAGTGAAGCTGTGGATTGAATGGAGGAGTGAAGGAAACCGATAAATTGATGAAGCAAACTGATACTTAATTATCAATGGTAAGGTAGCTAAGATGAATGCGGAAAAGGAAACAAATAGGAAACACCCCCATGATACACTAGCTGTAGGTCATGACTGATTGTTCTGCGCGGGCTGAGTACTTAGAGATTTCCAACTCTTCTATCTTGGAGTTTCCGCCTCGGATAAGAAAGATTAAGGGAATTGGTACAGGAAGAAGATCAATCACGAGGTGAAAGATCTGAGGTACATCCTTGGATAAAGGACTTGACAGAAATCTTTGATAAGAGTTGGCATGGAACACCAAAAGCAGGAACTCCAGTTTCTGAAGCAGAAGATGAAGAAGGAGATGAGGATGTGGCAGAGCCAACGGAGAGTTCAGACTCTCCAACACCATTACAGTTGAGTTACATGAGTGAAGAAGAAACCCAAGGGCAGAACTTGGAGGATGAAAACAGAGAGAAGAAATTAGAAGAGGAAGAATATGAAGAAGTAGACCCAACAGCTGAGGTTGAGACTACAACCAGGACATCCCAACCCGTTGGACCTGGATCAAGTGGAGCACTTGGATCACAGGCCAACGAAGGTGTCGGCTCAGGGGGATCAGGCGGGCTGCCTGGATCTGGCTCTGGGGGGACAGGGAGTGTGGGAAGTAGTGCAACTGAAGCTGGGAATACTGTGAATATCGTGGGGCCAGAAGCAGGGAGTGCTCAAGGGCCACCACTTGGTGGAAGATCCACCACAAAAACAACAGGTCCAGAAGGACCAGCACCAGCAAGGGTGCCAGCACCTGTCAGTGGGCAGAAGGTAGGGCCACAGATGGCGTTACAACCAACACGGGCAAAACCACCCTTTCCAATATATTCAGGAAAAGGGGATCCCGATGTACACATTAGCCAATTTGAGCACATGTGTATAGTGAACAATGAGAATGGCGATGATGCCAAGATGAGACTGTTTCCTTGTTCACTTATCAAGAAAGCAAGTGAATGGTATGCAAGATTCCCTGATAATCATTTCCTAACCTGGAATGGCTTGAATACAGCATTTCGAAATAGGTTCAGGACAAGTAAAACTGAGGATGAAGTGTATGGAAGTTTACAACAGCTGAAGCAGAAGAAGCATGAAACTGTTGAAGAGTATATGGAGAAGATGGAATTGATGATGAAAAAGCTGGCTGCAGTACCAGCACCCGGTTTACAGAAGACTTGGTTTGTGAGTGGACTAAGACCAGAGTTGCAGAAGAAAGTGGATATGTTACCCCATAATACAGTGGAGGAGGCATTTGAAACTGCAAACAGAATTGAGCAATTGGGAATGCTCAGGAGAGAGAAAAAGGAAGATGAGGACTCTGAAGAAGAGTCAGATGAAGAAGAAGAGCAAGAACTAAAAAGAAAGAGTAAGAGAAAGGAAAAGTTGAAGAGGGATAACTATGAGAAAAGATTGGAAGAAATCTTGAAGAAGTATGCCACAGAGGCTGCAACACATTGGAGGAAGGGTGTATGGTGTGCAAAGTGCCAGAATGAAGGCCATACCACTACAGAATGCCACATGAAGGAGAAACACTGTACTATCTGTAAAATGGATAACCATTCTACTGAGAATTGTTACTACAACAGAAGGACAGCTGCAAGAGAACCTAGGCAAGTAAGGGTGCATCAGGTGCAGCCCCAGCCAAGAAGAAGCAATGATCAGGACCACTATGGTAGGTCTGGTGGTTATAACAATGGCATGGAAGGGAGAGGTAATCCAAGAGGGAATTACCAAGGAAATTCCAGAGGCAACTATCAGGGTAATCCAAGGGGGAATTACCAGCCCGGGAATCAGGATTATAGAAATAATCCAAGACCAGACCAAGGGCGAGGACCCAATGGTGAAGAGCTATGTTACTATTGTAATCAGCCAGGACATCGCAAGGCAGCCTGTTCATTCTGGATAAGACACCAGAATGAGATGAGAGCTCCTGTGAATGAGGGCCCAGTGGTGGCAGCTCACATGGTTAGGCCATGTGTTGTACCAGAAGTAAGTACAATGATAGTAACAAGAAGTAAAGCCAAACTAATACCTCCAGTAGAAGAGGAAGAAGATGAGACTGGAAGTGGCAATGATATGCCTGAAGATGAAGAGACTTGGAAGGATGAGAAGGAACTGCACAAGGAAGTGGCAGATACTATAAGGGAAATGCAAAAGAGTACTGATATTCCTGTGGCAGATTCCTCTGATTCGGATGGAGAAAAAGAGGGGAGTGAGGAAGAAAGGAAAAAAGAAGATGCAGACATGCAAAGTAATGAAGAGACTTTGGCTGAAGTAATATGTCAGACCAAAGCAGAAATTACCATTGGACAGCTATTAGCTGTGGCACCTTATTGTAGGCACAGGCTGTATCAGGCAATCAATCGAATTGCCCAAGAGACAGGAAACACAGACCTGAACAGCAAGGTGACCAGTTATAATGTGAAGCCGGAAGGGCGAGAACTAGGTACGTAGCGGCGGTTCCTTGGGCAGCTAGTGCCATAAAGCACCGGGGGGACCCACACATTTCGCCTGAGAACTTGGAAGCAGTGCGCTTTAAATCCAAGATGAATTGCGATTTCGCCACCTGTTTCTGCTTAAGTTCCCAAGCGACCTGAATCGGGTCACTTTGAATTTGCAGTTCCACCTAATTTTTGCAGATCTAATCTGATGGGGCCCACTCCTGAAGCTTTAATGACAAGGGATTTGTCTTGAGTATGATGCAAAAAACAAAATTAAAAAAAAACAAAAGCTACGACCTACAAAAAAATATCTTAGATATCTCATTTACGTTTTGGGGCTGAAAAGGGCTTGTTGACCGCTGACGTGGCAGGTAAACAAGCCCAAAACAGATTGCACTCCAAAGGCCATTTTTGGCAGAAAATTAGCAATTTTGGAAAAATTACTTCACCTTGTGGTGTATGAGCATTACATACACACATCCACCATAGGCTTTTAAAATTTTGTAGAAAAAAATTACTTCATTTGGAGGCACAGTTTCTCTTGTCAATTTTGAGATTTCAACCCCTATGTAATTGCATGCAAAGCAACCATAGGTGAAAAAATCAGTTGGACCTGCAATGTAGTGGGGTCATAGCCACTCCACTATTGATTTGGAAATGGTGGGTCTTGGGGCAAGCAAAATTGGATAAAGCTAGGTTTTGATTTGGTCAAACAATTTCTTTCTCTTTTTTCTTTGGGACCTGATATTTGAGGTCTGGGCCAACGTTATAATCTCACAATTTCCACGGTGGACTTGGCTCCTTTTTTGGTATGTCATGCATAAATGAGCTGGCCCACTGCTATAAGGCTGGAATCTCTGGATGATTTTTGGTAGGGTTCTAGGGGCAATTTACTGCAGCTGGGTACCCAAAATTGGTAAAAAGTCAAAAAAAGGGCTTGGGAACTTAAGGGTTCAAAGGGCTACCAACAATTGTTAGCTCAGTTGGATAGTGCATTGAGTGCCACCCAGATGATTCTGGGGTCAAATCCTGCTACCTTTATGGTTGTGGTATGTTCTTCTTTCCCTTCCCTTGGGCGGTGTCCCTTGCGAAAGCCTTCACGGCTAGGTTAGTCTGAAAGAGGTTATTTTTTCCTCTCACTATAATTACGGGGCCTGATTTGTGTGCTATCGCTCCTAGGTGTTTCCCTTAGAAAAAAATAAAAATAAAGGTTGTGTCGCCTGGGAAATATCCTTGACATTTTCAAGAAATCGCAATATATTGCATACCTATAGCCAGGTAGGATCCAGGTGGACATTGTACTTGTCGCCACCTCTGCACTTAACCCCAAGAAAATATCACCACGTCCAGGCCCCGGCAGAAATGAAAAAAAAAGGGTTGTCCTGACTCCTAACCATCAACCACCAACTACCGACCATCAACCACCAACTACCAACCACCACATCCAGTAGCCACCAGACTGGTGGATAGGTTGGTCCGTCAAACTAACCCTAACCCTAAACCGGGTCCTCTGTTGGTCTACCGCCTTGACCTGGTGGTGTGTAGAAACCCGCAGAATTTGCGGGGGGTTAGAATAGTAGATTTTTTTTGGATTTTTTCTAATTCCAAAAAGCTTTATTTTAAAAAAAAACTCTTGTTTGACCTCAATGTGACAAATCATTCTTTGCAAGATTTTGGTTTTTTTATTTCTTATTTTTTGCATCCAAAATTCTGAGTGCATAAATTTAAAATCATGCTAGGGAGCAAACCTCAATCCTTCCAAATGTATATCCACTCTATCACTCAATATTTGTTAAGTCAATGACACCAAGTTTGCTAAATGAACCCACCATACAACGTTTCTCACACATCACACTCCTTCCCAAGAACTAAACCTATGGAGGTGAAAGAGAAGAATTAAGGTGAAGGATGACTCATTGATGTTTGACTCATCGAGTCAGATGTTTTGTAATTTGACTTCAATGTCAACTAGCCAGTCAAGAGCTTTCGACAGAAGAAGACGGAAACTACGACATAAGATTTATAAGGTCCCCATGGCCAAAATGAGATATGTGCCAAATAAGATCTCCATACAAAAATTTACAAATAATTTAACTAGAAGAGAAACTAGAGAAGACTTCGGGCATGACGAGATGACTTGTTGTGTGTTAGGCCTCATGGCAGCCTTCGGGCATGTAAAGGGTTGAATTTTTTCCCTTCAAATAATTCCAATAAAGTGGTCAGGGCCGTTACCCCTGTTTATCCCAAAAAAAAGAAAAAAAAAAGAAAAAAAAAAAAGACTTCATCCAACCAGTTGATCTTTAATGACCATCACCACCAACAAACGTCAACTAGAAAATAGTCGAGCTATGTGATAGCACCTTATAACACATATCCACCAAGAAAGTCTGAAAGGGTCACCCCTGAAAAAGGCAATAGCTGCAAGGTAAAGTGGCTTTTTAGTTACTTTGGCTTCCTTGAAACAGTCTCAATGGAAATTTTGGAGGTATGATATAGAATATTAAGATTACGTATATGCATACATCAACTGGTGCCTCCGGTATCATTCTGAGCATGTCTGCTTGCAGAGGGCGACAAGTACTGGAGCATATAAATTTATTATTTTATTATTTTATTCAATTTTTCATTTGGTGGATATGGTTTGCATAGTAGGTGAAGTAGTAGAAATAGGCAATTTCGCTACCAGTTTGAGCTTTAACTAGGAAATATAGCTATGGGATATTCTACTTAATCACGATTTGACCCGTTTTGGGTCTCGACATCTTTCATCCATGACATAGTTCCATGATGAAATCGGATGAACCTAGGCGTGAGGGTGAAGTGAACGTCGTCCATTCTGGTTAGTACGTCGCACCATTCTATCTCCGTACAAAGAGGATGTTTACCGCACAGGTATAATGTAGTCCTATGTATGACGTGCGCTGTATTTTACACCAAATAATTGCTCTGCAGTCAAATTATTTTGGTATGCCATGTCGAGATTGTGCTTGGAGCATGGGGTTCCATTGGGGTTGATCCAGGGATGTGGCAGCCTGGACAGGCCAGGTGTGTGGGTCCTAGGGCTTAGGTAAGTGCATATCCACCCGCAATATTGTGCATTGGCATGAGCATACTCAAAGGGCATATCAATGTGATTAGAGCATTAGATGTATAATGATTGTCATGCTAGAGGCCTTTCATTCATGAAATGTCATCCAAAATATTTCATCTCTATTGTCGTCTAGGATGTACCCAACAACACTTTGGAGTGGGGGACCATAATGGGGGTGCACAAGCTATGTTATGACAAGACTCCATTTTTTCATCCGTGAGGATCAACATCTCATCACATCCATTCGTTTTTCCTCCCTAAGCATCCCGATGAGTCAAATGGTTGTCGCTACATACTAAATAACGATGAAGAGGAGGGGAAATTTGGGATATTGTAGCGGTTGTGCACTCTGATTAGTCAATGGATCGCCGCTATAGACTAGATAGTGTTCAAGAAGAGGGGGAGTACTAGTTGTAGCAAGGCCGAGGCCGTTTTTCGTTAAATGTCCTCCAAAATATTTCATCTCTATCTTCATACTCAACAACACTTGGGAGTGATGCCATCATAACCCAGGTGCACAAGGTTATGACAGAGTTCATTTTTTTTATCCATGAGGATCAACATCTCTTTACATCCGTCCATGTGCACCTAGATGAGTCGATGGATTATCGCTATTTAATCTGTTACGTTCAAGATGAGGGGAAATATGGAACCATCTAGGGAATTCCAAAAAGGCCTTGATGTGAAATGCATCGCAATTCACTTGATCACCCCCTAAAAGTGCGCAATTCAATTGAACTAACCCTAATTTGCAATTCAATTGAATTGTAATCTATAATTTTTAGCTTATATATATATATATATATATATATATATATATATATATATATATATATGTATATGTATGTATGTATTTAAATTATACATATATACATACATACATATAAGCTAAAAATACATGTTGCCCGTCTATTCTTGCTGTCCGTCTGTCAATCCTTTGCCCGTGGTAAGGCTTGAGCCCAAGATAAGCCTAAGGGAGAGCGAGAGAGGGAGAGAGAGACAGAGGAAGTCACGAAGCGCTTGTAAAAGCGGGATTGTCTCTCTTTGTGGATGTTGGTGCCAATATATGGCTATGTACATATACTAAACATGATACCAATGTAAGAGTATCAACGTGTAAGAGTTTGATATATTAAACTTATATAGAACACACATCCCAACTTCAACATGATACCTTTGTAAGGGTATCGAAATTTTTCATAATTCTCAAGATGAACATATTTTTTGTTTTCTTTGTTTTGGGCCAGATACTAGTGTTAGGGGACTACATGGTGATGCAGGGGAAGCCTTTCATCAATTGTCAGGTTTGATTTTGTCTGTTTTTTTCGGAGCCAGCCATGTTTCTTTTGCTGTGAATCACAGGAAGCTGCTGATCTGTCTCCCTCTCTTGCTCTCCCTTTCTCGCTGAGGCTGAGGGTGGCTTCACAATTTCCTCAAGGGCACAAGAAAGAGGGCCAGCAAGAATAGACGGGCAACATGTATTTTTAGCTTATACTTGTGTATGTATATATGTATAATTTAAATATATATATATATATATATATATATATATATATATATATATATATATATATATATATATATATATATATATATATATTATATACGAAAAATAAGTTAAAAATTATAGATTGCAATTCAATTGAATCGTGTGCCGACAATTCAATTGAATTGCAAATTAGGGTTAGTTCAATTGAATTGCCCTTGCAATTCAATTTGAATTGCGCACTTTTAGGGGGTGATCAAGTGAATTGCGATGCATTTCACATCAAGGCCTTTTTGGAATTCCCTAGCCATCCTCGCCACTCAGCAACTTGTTGAGTTGATTGATCGCCACTAGATAGTGTTCAAGAGGAGGAGGGATAGGGGTAGACATGCCTGTAATCGTTCATCTAACGATGGTGAAAAATCTAACTGTGGATTTTCATCTTTTCAACCTGGGTAAAATTGGTAAAATGCCCCACATCCTACACCCTTGGAAGTACACAAGTTCATGCAGTTCATACAAAGTTGTTGGGTCTCAAAGTTCAACCAATCAGAATGCGTATGTGAACCTTTGAGCCCTATTACCAATCACACTTTTTGGGGGGTTTTATCAAATAACCGTTTAATGCCAAGTGGCAAACATAAGCACTCTTGGGCCAACAATGGCCCTTCATAGCACATGACGAAAGTAGTTATGGGGTGATTAGTCATAGGCATTATAATAGTTATAGGCCTATTTACCCTAGCAAGGCCAAGCCTCGGTGATTAGTCATAGGCACTATAATAGTTATAGGCTTATTTACCCTAGCAAGGCCAAGCCCCTGGAGCGGCGAGCCGTGCTACATCCCATAATTCCCCCTCCTCTTAAATGCTATCAGACATAGTCTTTCGCGAGGTGGAGGTAGCCAAGTGTGTAGAGCAAAAAAGAAGTGTGACGCCTCCCAAAGGAAGCCATAATATGGTGTCTCTTGACCCAAAGGGCTATTGCCTTCCATGTGAAAGGTGGATACCTTTGTGACTCCATAGACCTGGATTGAACCCACACCCACTTCCGAGGTGGTATATGCCCATCACATTGGGCTGCAACTTGGTTGTCTATGTAGAGCATAATGAGCAAAAACATGAGGAATATAAGAGCGGCGACATCTTTAGTTTCCCATAGGGAATATGAAGGTTCATTCTTATGATCAATGTGAACGATAAACTTAGTGTGTATGAAAATACTCTTTAGCTTTAACAGAAAAAAAAACTAAAACAATATTGTAAAATATTCTTGATGACCGGCTCACCAACTACCGATATCCCATCGAGCACAATAAAAAGTAATGCTTGTCTTATTTGTGAGTCGATGGGAGCGTACAGCTGTATGGTCCAGAAGTGATTAAAAGTTTATGATTGAGAATTGGGGAGGAACAAAAAAGGTGGTAAGCAAGTACATGAAATGACAAAGGGGACCCATGTTTTGTCCCATCACTAGCATCTTGCATTACACAAATAGTAACAGCTTTTAATCCTAAAATATCCACCTTAAACTTTTCTGATCATGGATGCTTGATGTCATCCAAAATTGGGCGTCATTGTCATCGACAAAGGAAGGAAATATTCATGGATCAATGTTGGTAGCATTGGACTCATGCCGATGAATGAATTAATGTAGGATGCGATCCACGTTGGTATCCCTCAATATAATAATGAAATGAACCTGCACTGCATTATCAACTGACAATATCATCAATGTCTCCATGCAAGTGGATGTACTTAATTCCTGTCTTGAAGACTTCATTCATTCATGGGCGGATGATTACAGTGATCACATCAACCAATAGTTTTCCACATTTGTCGTTCATTGTTGAGAAGTGATGAAACAGTAGCCAGAAAAGGTGGCGTGGGTGGGCATGGCTACTTCTGGAAATGTGTGTCTTAGGTGCGAGATCACACTTTTCCACTGTATATATAGTTGTCCTTGCTCATCATTCCTATTGCGATCGATCCAGTTTGCAGACGGTTATTAATTCTTTTTTGGCAGCTAGCCGTCACGGTTCCTGGAGTGTTGGGGAGGAGAGGCGGTGTTGGGTGTCCAGAGTGAGAGAGAGACTGAGTTGGATCCATTCCAAGAAAAAAATACGATTGATTTGCATCTTTTCTGCATCAAAGGAGTATTGTGTGTCTCTGGATTCGTCTGAAGAGAAAGTGTAGAGAGCTTGGAGATCAACTGTTCATCTACTTCACGAAACGGAGTAGGCAATACGGAACCGGGCTGCTAAAAATTGATTGTCGACGATTCCTGACCACTGATCCAAGCCAATTTCCAATCCGACCTTATAACTTTTGGGTCTAATCGGGCTGCATGTCCTTCTTGACCTGATCATCTAGAAGTCGTGACTTTTCCAAACTACTAATCTCAAGGCAACGCCAACAGGGTCCCGCGATGGTGAACCTGAAGACGGTTTTCGGGACTTTGGGTAATGTTCAATTTTAAATTCCCTATATATTCCCGTAAATTATATTATCTAGTTCATCGCTTCCAAGTCGCAGTGAGGAAAGTTGAATTTCTGCCAACGTTATGCAATCATCCTGGGGCGAACGGCAGTCAATTATACATACATGAACTTGTTCTAGAATAAATCAGGCAAGCTTGTATGTGGGAATTTTCACCATCACTTTGAAGCGAAATGCTTAATATTAGCTCCAAATCTTGGTGTATGTTTCAATTGACTACAGATAGTTGGGTTGAAAGTTCAGGACCTGACTCAACGAACTCGATGCTCCAGGTTGTCAGGCTGTAAGAAGAGTTTATGGGATCTAGGAGTTGTGTGCAGTCATAACCCGTAGATCTCAACAGTACAATTTGGAGACTGTTGAACAAATTAAAAAATTAGATCACCATGTGCTTATACAATTGAAGTTTCAAATCCATATAAGAACTAAACCTTGAGATGGAGCTTCAAGATGGAACGACCAATGCAGCTCCTTAAGAACTTGTGCAAATTTCTACCCGCAGCATCTACTGCGACCGCGAAGGGACCTATAACATATAGTACCTTTTAGACGTATTTAAAATCATAGATCGATCCTAACCAAACTGTGGAGTAAATTATGTCCCTGTTTTGAATCTTAGTCTGTATGTGTAAGCGCGTCCAACGCAGCTCAAGGCACATCTGGTTCAAACATTTAAAACTACGGTCTATCAACTAGGCTCTAGGGCTTTGCAGTGTCCGAAGTTGATGAGTTAAGTTCTTGAAAGTGATGCTAGTACCACGTAACCGCTACTAATGCTCAGGGTTCCCGTGTTTGTGTTATTAGCTAAGCTGTACTTATCTTAGACTTGAATTCTTGATTGGATTTTATAATGTTTGAGGATTCTAGCAATCTAACTTGAATACCTTCGTTGTCCCCTTTTTGGAACTCGGAACTCGTAGACATCTGGGTGATTGCAGCTGACGGTGTCCATTTTTTGACGTCATTGTGTCATTTTGTTGGTTTTGGTCCACAATCCTAGATTTTTATGAAATTTGTGAAAATGGACCGACAACATTGCACGTAGCTACATTTAGTATCTACGTTCCAAGACTTGCCAACAAAAACTGTTATAACTAGAAGTGTCAAGTGATGGACTTCATGAAAAGTCCATAGCTTTTGTTATAGCACTCCATACAAAAATTGGTATAGACTCATTATTTTCTAGATTTTTTAACATAATTGGATTAAGGACTTGAGCCTTTATTGCTCTTATGATAAAGTCTATGTGAGAGTTTTGAACCATTCTTATTCATTAATTACATTTTTATATTGTACTCATACTACCAATAACACCAGTTTCATAAAGTCCTTTACAATATGAGAACCAAAATACCCATGAATTGTCATTCATTAAATATAACCATTATTGTATATGAACGGTGGGGCCAAGGTCAAATTCTTAAATGGATGTACTTTTGTGATTATACTCAAAGTTTGGATGACGTCATCGACGGCACATGGTGGCATATGTCATCTATAACATCTTTCCCTCTCCCAATTTGAAATGACAGTATCCCAACAATAGACGTTCCACATCATATAGTGCAAGTGAATCCATTTTTTGGCTATTTTTTACTATTTTTATTTCTTATCTTATGTACTTTTATGTAGGGCACATCTTGCACTTTTTGTCCACTCTTCGTTGCAACTACCCAGATGATGCGCCGGGACGATTAAACTGGTCATATCTAACATCTTTGCACATGTGATTGTGATGTTCGCAGGAATATCATTGCAATTTGCTTGTTCATGTCCCCTGGTGAGTAGTTTTTCTTTTCTTAAGGAATTGGTCGGGGTCAGTCGTTCTTGGCCCATCTTTCTGTTTCCACCATCTCTCTTAGGAAAGCCTCTGTACTGAACCGCCCGGCCACTTCCGCTTGGAAACAACCTGGATTGCTTCTGGGCTTGCCAATATAGCAAAAATGTACACATACATATATTTCAGATCCATGGTATTGTTTATGCACGGCCGTTCATATGTAATACAAATAGGCTGACCGAGGCGTGTGGGTGGCTCTTGGGTAATTAATTATAAGTGGAACACATGAGAATTTAGTTGATTAACCTCATCTGAGCCCTAGTAAACTTGTATGATGAATTGTGTGTTGGTGACAGGCCCACCTTCTGGGGCATTTTACAGAAGAGTCAGTGCAGGACTATTCGGGCATCCCCTATGTTGCACACTTATGAATTGTATGCTATGGGTGGCCTATGGCCTCCCAATCATCAATTCCAACTGCTGGTGGTCACCATTAATGGAGCTGGCTGTATTATCGAGCTCACATACGTCGCCCTGTACTTATTTATGCCCCAGAAATTGAAGGTACCCCATTCTTGCTCATGAAATTGATTTTTTCTCTCGTGGTCATCCGTCTTCATTTATTTTTTAAAGACCCATCAAGGCCACCCGAAGCTATAGTTGGGGGGTCAACTGTAACTTGGGCAGGTATGTCAAAGGGCATTCTCTCACTTTGTATCATCCAGCTTGCACAACCTGGTCCGTAGACTCATGAGAAACAACTTCTTGATAGTGAGGGTCGACTGAACGTACATACCTTTCTTCGAACGTACCTGTATATTTTCTTTGAAACCAGTCAATTGATATTACGATTCATGTGAAGTGGTTCGACCGTGTACTCTTGAGCATGTTTTTTTGAACGAGCATGCATGCGTAGGTTCTTGGAAGCCTTTGTCATCTCTTCAGTCCAGCTCTTTGCTATCTATAGTCCGTAAGAACCATATGCTCTTCAAGCCAGATCGTTAGGTCCTGATGAGTGACCATTTCATGTGTATGCACCACAAAGTCCAGATTCAATGCTTAATTTGTCTACTCATGGTCTGTCATATCGCAAATCGTCAATCTAGGATAAAATTCTGGCTATTGTTGCAGGTGAAGATGCTGAGGCTTATGGTGCTTTTGCTAGTATCATTCACATTTGTAATGGTGATGGTCTTGACTTTCACGCATGACAAATCCCGACGAAGTTGGTAATTGGCTCATTGTGTGCCGTGTTTAATGTGGGAATGTGCGGCTCTCCATTGACGTGTATGGTATGTTCCAAGCACTTATATGCAGATGGACCATCATTAATTGCATGTGTGATCAGAGCTCACATGTTGTTCAATTTAGGATTCCTTTCTCATATCTATAACAGAGCTGTTGTTGGATTTGTAACAGGAAAATCTCCGTACTAGTTACTTAGGTACAGATGACATCCTACTGGTCCATTTCCTTTCTGAGCAACGTCACAACATTCAAGTTTTTAAATTCTTTTCTCATTTATAAGGTTGCTAGAGACTCATTGTCAGGACTCCCTCTCGCTCTGTCATTACAGGGCATGGTGATTCGGACAAAGTGTGGGAATACATGCCGTTCTTGCTCTCTTTTTTCAACTTTCTCAACGCCCTTGCGTGGTTTGGTTTCGCATTTGTGGGTGGTTTGACATTTTCATTGCGGTGCGTGTCCAACTAGTTAATTCCCAGTCAAGCTGTTCTCTAGCTAGGTCATTTTTCTGATCAATCGCTTGAGTGAGAGAGGTTGAGCTCTAGGAGGGGTTTTTATGGAGTACAGACACTTAGCTTGACAAACAAGTTCAGAGAGGGGACAAGTTGGGCGTTTGTGGGCCATAAAACTTTCATAATATTAGATACATATATAGAGTCTTGTTGAACTATCTAACCCCTCTTGCTGCAGCTGTGAGCCCTAAGTAATAAGACTGGGCATGGAAGATAATAATTGCCACACCCTTGTAGGGGCCATATTAAATTCAATGATCATTATGCAAGGAAACAAAGAGGAAGCAGCCCTAGAGTACTTGTCGAGAAGTAGAGGGAAAATCCAGACCGAACACTTAGAAAATTCCCCAATTCCTAACATGTGGCTTATTGAGACTTTGCAGATTCCAAATGGCCTTGGAATTTTATTGAGTATTGCACAATTGAGCTTGTATACATTCTACAAGAATGCAACACCAGTTGGAGAAACTACCAAAAAAGATCAGAAGGGCACAGCCATGAAGCCTGTGTCACACACAGTCTATGTCGGCCAAGCGGATAAAAATAGTGATAAAGAAACCCTCAGCTCCTCCGAAAGAATCAGAGCTTCTAGCATCTTTGGTGGCTTTCTTCTTCAAAGCATACTGGTGATCTCGAGCGCTAACTGTAGTAACAAATAGAGCCTTGGCAGTTTTGAAGAGAGGATGTCGTTAGGCAACTTTCTTTCCATGCCTTAGGTACAAGCAATAACTTTAGACGCTTCTTTCATCAGCCTTCTTTAAACCCTTGTTTGCTTGTATAAGAAACTGGTACCAGAGAACCGATAGATGGAGTTAGGCTGCTTGATAGTTGTTGGTGCCAGTTCTCAGTACAACGGCGCTGCATAGAAGTGCAACGTGACCTCCAAAATCTTACGATTGCAGTGAACCAGACTGTCGTGGATAGTTTCTCAAAAAGCCAATAAATCGAGATGTTAGGAATATTTGTAAAAGGCGTTGAGTTGTAAATACGCCAGCACTATCAAACAGGCAGATGAAGTAAAGGGGCTAAAGTTATCTTTGGCAACCTCCCTGCTCAAGTGACTTTAATGTCGGAGGTCAGCAACTTATTTTGGACTTACATGAGCACTGCATCCATGAGCGATGCTGATTAAATTGTACAAAATTCGTGACCGATAAGCGTTCACCGATATTAATATTAAACTAGTTACGATAATAGTATGACATTGTTCACTGCTGAACTGTAACCACTGTTTTCAACTCTCTTGCTATTGAACTTCATTACAAGAATAGCCTCCTAATTAGCTGCCATGGTAAAAGACCGGAAAATGGAAAGTCCTTTGGTTGTTTGTTAGTGTTGACCATGGCGACCATGCCTTTGCACATATTTGAGACCACAAAACTTACAGAATGGTGGGCCTACATCATCAAGACATACATACATGTACTAGTCCACCGGGTGACCCAATGCTGGATCAAGGCTGGAGAGATACTACGGAGGGCTTAGGCGACCCCCGAGCCTGTCGGTGATGCTTACGGGAACTGCACAGTAACTAATCAGTCCTCAGGTCCATAATGCATTCTAAAGACTGTTGCTACCTGCTTAGATAAAACAAAATGCCAAAGAGTACAAAGGAAGAGATTTAGAACATTCTTCGCATGCAACAATACGAGCACGAACTTCAATACTCCTTGGCTAGCTGTCAGAAAAGATCAGTAATCTTTTGCAAACTAGACCAATCGCAGTAGGAGCGATGAGCAAGGACATATATACAGTGGAAAAGTGTGATCTTGCACCTAAGACACAGATTGCCAGTAGTAGCCATGCTCACCCGCCCCACCCAACCTTTCTTAACCAACTACTTCATCACTTATGAACGATGAACATTGGATGAATCTGGAAAACTATTACCTCATGCCGCTTGATGTGATCACTGTAATCATCCCTCATGAATGAATGAAGTTTCTAAGACAGGAAGGACATGATCCACTTGCCGGATGATATTGTCAATGTTGATAATGCAGTGCATGTTCATTTTATGATTATATCAAGGGATACCAACGTGTCGATCGCATCCTAATTAATTCATTAATCATTCCTTCCTTGGCGATATTGACAATGACGCCCAATTTTGATATGAAGCATGGACCATCATCAGAATTATCGATATCTCAAGTTTAATCTGGGCAGTCGCTATTTGTGTCATGAAAGACGCTAGCTGTGATGGGACAAAATATTGCTTACCACCTTTTTTGTTCCTCCCCAATTCTCAATCATAAACTTTCTAATCACTTCTGGAGCATATCGTACGCTCCCATGAGACAAGCATTACTTTTCATTGTGCTCGATGGGATATTGGTAGTTGGACCTGAGCGGGTCAGCAAGAATATTTCACAATATTATTTTAGTTAATTTATTTAATTTGGTTAGAGCTAATGAGGATTTCCATACACACTAATTTTATAGTACGCTCACATTAATCAGAAGAGTAGACCTTAATATTCCCTATGGGGAACCAAAGATGTCGTCACTCCTATATTCCTCATGTTTTTGCATTATGCTCTACAAAGACAACCAAGTTGTAGCCCAATGTAATGGGCACGTACCACCTCGGAAGTGGGTGTGGGTTCAAACTAGGGTTTCACATTGCTAGGCACTTTTAACAATATCCAATAAAATCTGATGCATCAAAGTTTAACCTAGTCGTTCAGGACAAAGTGATACATAAGTTACTCTTATTTTAACCAAGAGTTTTTAACACAACTATCTAATAATTATTGAGTTTGTTGATACCTATGTATTCGTAATATATTAATAGATCTATATGTTTAATTGTCACACGGAAGATAGACAATAGACAAAAATCAGGTATTAAGAGTTGTGGCGTTATCATCAGCTATTAACATTATCATATTTATAATTATAATATATGTATTATTGTAATATATTTTAATTGAAATGTGCTCCACCAAACAAGAATAATTATTAGAAGTGGTTGTGACTTGTGACAATTTTCATTGAATATGCATGACATTCAAAAAAAATTCTTCATGGAAAATCATACGTAGTTCATTTTGTTCTCTTTGGTAACACACTTGACCAAGTTCTATTATCTTATCTTAGGGCATTGAGTCCAGACTAGACGAACCCACACCATGTTCGGGTATATCTAGAAGGCGATGTTTTATGACAGAGCCCTTGAGGCCACTGAGAGAAGACTCCGGCCGAAATTGGCGTAACTAAGAGCCACTTTGCCTCACAGCTACTGCCCCCTTTTGGGGGTGGGCCTTATAATGAAAGCAGGCTAAAGCCTGTAGGTGTCTAGGGGACACCAGATGACCAAGGGATAGGGGTACCTAGGGTACCAGGGGGGGGGTTGGATTCTACTTGCTGCTTATTAGTGATAATAGTTGTGAGGGAGCGGATGAGGTGGATTGTCTTGAAGCATTTATGGATAGGAGAGATACAAATATTTTTTTTTTGTGTATTGCAGTAATACTGGCATTGTGGATGCCACCTCTAGACGTTCCAACAGTGATGACGGTTAGTGGGCTGGTGCTCAAACCACGTTGGCGAGTTACGAGGATGAGCGGGGCATATTTCTTTCATTTGTCTAAAGTGGAGGAGTTAGGGTAATGATCATGGCAGTATGTAAATTCGACAAAGTGGATGGTGAGGTTTGGGGAAGTAGTAGTGGGCGGGGGGGCGTTTATGGATAAACCATCCAGACAAGCAAGATGTCTGGGCATAGTCTGGCGGAGCAAGTGCAGGGTGAGTGGGGGCAGACACATGGGAGTAACCATGGCGGGACAATATGGTCTAGGGGTCTGCCTTGGTAGGTGCCGGCGTTAATGAGTGAGAATTACCATCTGGTTTCAGTGCAGTGCATGAGAAGTTATGAATATGCTAGACTGAGTGGTTGTGTCGAGTTATACGAAGTCAGTGGATGACAAGGTGGGTACACTGGCTGAGGAGGTAAGGCCGTCCTTGATGCCATATTTTTGTATAGTATTGACCTCGAATTTCTCATGGGGTCTCTTTTTACTATGAACCAAGCACAACTCAAAACTCTCACTCTTTGCCGAGAAAAATCAGTTGCACATGGGGGATTGTCGGTGACGTTAGGCTTGCATCAAGATCATGTTGGAAAATATAGAGGCGAATCCAGTATGAATCCGTTCCTATAAATTAATGCACACATTGTGTATATATATGCAATGTCCCCAAATTATCTCTCATTCAATCAGTGCTCAAACCGTAGGTTCAATATTCCTTCTATGCTGCACCTTTCTCCCTCCCTGACATCAAACAACTTGATAAAAACTTCATTCAACTCACAATACGTATATGTGGCCTCCCCACTAGCACCCCAAATGCCCTTACCCAGCTCCCAACGGACAGCTATGGCATTGGGGTCTAGCCCACTAATTATTTCTTATGCCCGCACTACACAACTACAATAAGTCCTTAATGCTCCGGGGCAACTAGGTCTAATCTTAGAGAACTTCTCAAAATCCTCGCTTCAAAATATAATGGACTCTATTCCCTCACATCTCTCCACCCACAATCTTGCCTTCACTCCCCTACTGCCTGAACGTTGTTCATTCTGCATCAAATGAAAAATAAGCATACAAACCGCCTCCCGGGATACCCTAATACCACCTCACCTCTCAAACAGGCATGGCTAACCCATTTCTTTCCCAATTCGAGAACTTACACCCTCGCCAGAAAACGCCCATCCTCACCTACTTTAAAGAGAGACACATAACGAAACTCACCCAACTTACTACAGCCACCGGTAACCAGTTACTTACCCCTAATGAATTCACTCTCAAATACTCCAGAGCTACTGTCAAAACATGCCGATACTATTCCATCTCCACTCTCTATTTTGTCATCCGTCCGCATCTTGCACACTTGACTGCGACCTTCCATGCACACTCTTCCCTCATTGTGAACAAGATCTCCTCCCTAAATACATAACAACCCCGGCTGCCTCTATATTTCATATGCTCAAAACCTCTTAAGATGACACCAATCATACAAATAATACCCCCTCCCAACCACCTAACACTCAAGAAGCAAAGCCAAACCCACCCTCACCTCCCTCCTCTGACCCGATTACTCACGACACCATTCCCAGCCCATTACAACCCCACAAACGATCAACAGACATCCCCTCGCCCCTAATTCCGCATCTAACCAACCCTGACACCCTGAGGCCTTAGTCATTGAAGCTATTTAAGGGATCAAAACTCAAATCTCTATTGACGCGTTTGGTGCTACCTTCATTGACACATACTACCTCTGCAAATGGTCTGGCTATTCATCGGAAGACAACACATTGGCAAATCAAAGATGACTTATTTGGGACTCATGACGACTGCGAACCAGTCCATAACCTTGCCCTACTTACTTTATTTCATAAGACGACTAACGCCAGTTACCTTGCTCACACCCATCAACGTCATGTATCCCAAACCCAACAGAGGACGCACGTCCCACAACGCCCTTAGTTGCCCCCCGTATGTACATATATGTATCAAACTGCAAACCCCGACAAAGACATTATACACAACTCCCCAATAATACGCTCTGGCCACTGTCACTAGTACAGATTATCGTTTTTATGACTGCAATCACTACATTTTGTAGTGATAAGTACGATAACGACTACATCACTATGCAGTAACAAACACGAAATCAGTTCTACCAACACTGTGGAGTGATGGTCGTCACTGCATACGTGGCACCTACCCAACGACTCAGAGTGACGTGGCGTGTAGTGTTGTAGTCATAACTATACGACTACAAGGCTACATGTCATGACTACACTTACGACTAATCACTACAGATGAGCGCCAACATGGATATTTCTCTCCATGACACACATGACCCCCCGGATGTACATGACTACACGACTGTACCCTATGACTACCCTTATGACTATATCACTACTCACTACATCACTCAGGGTAGCATGTGGTATATGTCATGACTACAAATATGACTCCGTCACTATAGCTTTATACTAGTTCTGGTAGGTCATCTAACACGTGTCTTTATTCGATTAGTTTTATAAAACCATTAACATTATTTTATTTATTAATTTCATGGAAATTTTATTATCGTTTTGATATTCAGATATGTTTAAATATACAAAGCAATATATTTAATTGAATGAAAGAATTTCACACACAAATACATAGATTGTCTCTGGAATTTCGATCATACTGCAAAAATCCAATGGGAAAAATGTTCCCATGGATGCCACAGAGGCTCTACAATCAAGAAGCATGAAAGGCCACATAGATAAATAACCAAGCCTCAAAAGGCTACAAGTCCCCAAGCCCACACAGGGGCAGCAGTCCACTAGTACTCCTACAATTGAAGAGCACTATTTACAAATCACCACTATGGCATATTTCAACTACATTAGACTCCAAATTGTGGTGTTTCCTACCACCTGCCCCCACTCTCTCTAATATCATTATGGTATGGCAGAGGAGTATTACAGAGGAGCATTACTTATGCTCGCCTCTTTGATGTATAGAGCAGCATAATCGAGTGGCACCACAGGTACCTACCCGTCCACCCACCATGCTCCCTTGCAGACCAACAAAAAAATCCACATCCACCTTGGTGCGTTTGCTGTCGACATCAAGTAGCCGAACATGATCTCCCACCTTGAACTGTCATCCCAACTCCCAAATACATATTAGTATATATCAAAACTCCTTAGAAGTGTTGGACTAGCAACCAACTACATACAATAGCAGCCCAAAGCAACAACTACTCTCAGGGGATTGCCTAAAGGTCAAGGCCTCGTGTAGATAAGTTGCCAAGCACTTCCGATCCTCATAATGGAAGACTTCAGCGACAGATTGAGTCCCAAGGAATAGACCATCTACCCATGCAGGTTTTTTGTAGCTATTGATCCACATGGAACCATAGGTAATCTTGTGCTTGAAATCTGGCCCTCTCGGATGAATTTGGACCCACACTCTATCTCTGCTCCTTCAGGTATCCATGCTCTGCACAAATCATGCATTCATCTTTGCATTGCTGCTAGCAAGCTAACAATGACAGCCTAGATTTGTTCTAGGAAACTCCCCAACGAGCTAACTTACAGCATTCAATATGCATCTCAGGGCCGATTTGATGAGAGGGCAAAACAGGTTGAAATAGGTGGAAAGAAGGTGCCCTCACCACATTGTCCTCCTCGACCTTGTGTCATGACCCATGGAGGATTTGACTTGACCATGAACCCAAGAAGACCTCTTGTATGTGGTGCTTGCGTCTGTAGTCAGGTAATGTCGAATTGGTCTGTGAGAACCACCACGGTTGAGCGGGCAGAGATTGAAACACGGCCTGCGAAGACCAAGCTGACTCTCCCAAGAACCTTGTAAACATCAGGAAGAATACCAAATCATGGTACTAAGAGGAACCAAGAGCCCAGACTAGATGACTCTGACAAAGTGTGCAAGAGAACATACACTTTTGAGATGGAGAACATCATATCATAATACAACCGTCAACCATAATCAGGGTTGACATCTCAACAATACTTCCACCCACTAACCAGCTAACTTGTAGAATTTAACATGGAAATTTAGGGCCGATTCTGATAAGAGGGAAAAACAGGGTGAAATGTGTTGAAGAAGGTGCCTTGATTACCAGTGCTGATTTAATCATCAGTTGTGCCGCTGCTGCTGCGGCATCCAGTGACCATCTACCCATGCAGGTTTCTTGTAGCTATTGACGAAGGTGCTCATAGGTCTCCAAAGCCTCCATCCGCGCGCCCTTTGCAGTGTATATCCTGCAATCATCGCACTCCACGACACCACATCTTGTTCAACCATACTTTTGAACACTCCCTTTGCATCCTCGATGCACCCACATTTTGCATACATGTCCACGAGAGTGCTGTTCAGAATAACATCGGGTACAATTCCAGCTCTGACAATGTCACCATGGACCACTTTGCACTTTTCCAGGGCTGCCAGGCTTGCACATGCATTGCAAATGTAATCAAACGTGATGTGGTCGGGCTTCACCCCTTCCGCCATCATTTGATCGTAGGTCTCCAAAGCCTCCTTCCCGCGGCCTTGTTGTGCATACCCCGCAAGCATCGTTCAGCCATACTGTTGCAAACTCCCTTCGCATCCTCGATGCATCCACATCGCATACATGTCCACGAGGGTATTGTTCAGAATGACGTCGGGTACAATTTCAGCTCTGATGATGTCACCATGAACCGTTTTTGCCCTTTTCCGGCTGCCAGGCTCGCACACGCATTGCACATACAAACGAACGTGACCAGGTCTATGTGACCAGGTCTGGCTTTACCCTTTCCCACATCATTTGTTCATAGGTCTCCAATGCCTCCATCCCGCATCCATGCTGGAGAATATCCCGCGATCATCACACTCCAGGACACGACATTTCGTTCAGCCATATTCTCAAACACTCCCTTTGCATCTCAATACTGCCACATTTGGCATACATGTCCACGAGGGTATTGTTCAGAATGACATCGGTACAATTCCAAATTTGACAATGGCACCATGGACCTTTTACCCTTCTCCAGTGGTGCCAGGCTTGCACACGCATTGCAAACACAAACGAACGTGACCCGGTCTGGCTTCACCCCTTCCCGCATTATTTGCTCATACGTATCCGAAGCCTCTATACCACGCCCCCGCTGTGCATATCCTCTCCCTTCCTGCATCATTTGCTCAAGAATAAGCTCAAGGAAGCTGCATCAGTTGCTCAAGAATAGGTCGCAAAGCCTCAATCCCACGCCCCTGCATTGCACATATCATGCGATCATCCCGTTCCATGACAGTTCTCACTGCTTCGGCTCGATACTACGAAAACATATGGTAGCGCGGGAGACAAAAGGAGGCTAAGTCCAACCCTATGTGTTCACGGCTGAACGTGGGCAACCCTAAAGCAACTTTTTAAATTTTTTAACCTTTTGCACTTTGTGTCATTCCATTGACGCAAGTGCTTAGATGGATGAGGTCATCCAATAGATGAACCCATTCGTGTACATGCCTTAAGATGCCACGTGTAGTGATGTAGTCATATAAACATAGTTGTGAAATCTCATGTAGTCATGTAGTCATAAGCTTCTATGGCATGTTATCAATGCGTAGTAATGGTGTAGTCATTTAGTCATAAGCTTATATGGCACGTGTTTGACGTGTAGTAGTGCGTCTGACTACTAGTTATATAAACCAAGCCTATGTTCTTGGTCAACAATGTTTGACCGCAGCTCCTAATCATGTAGTAATATGTATGACTTCATTAGATTAAAATATATTAAAATATGCCCAACAATGGGTTTCATCACTCTGTAGTCACATATATAGTCATGATTACCAAGGTTTATATCACCCCTAGTCATAAAAACGACAATCTGTACTAGTGAGTATGCCCAAAATGGTGGTTATATTGGATTAATTCTCAACGACAGTTTGACTTGGTTGTGGCACAAATACTCCGCTTCAACCACATACACACTACAAGGAATCGCCGATTTAACGACTGGCGAAACGACTGCACAGTGAGTCGTTGCAGACAAAAAACGACTGGGCAACTCGGAGTGCCAACAGACTAGTCTCTTCGGACAGCCCAGTCGTTTCAGTCATGACGTGGTTGGAGTGATTTCGGTCAGTCCTTCCACCAACTGCGGCTCAAATTTTTTTTTGTTTTTTTTGGGGGGGGGGGCACGTGGCAGCGCCGTGCGCGGCGTTGACTGAATATTGGACCTTGACCAAGTGGACTTTTGACCCAGGGGGTGCAACTTCCCCGCGTGGCTATGGGGCGAAATGCCACGTGTTCTCTATCGTGGATGTAGCCATGTGTAGGCCTGAGGCCACACCGCGTGGCGCAATAAGTTGTCTTTGTCTTTACGACTTGCAAGTGGAGTCGACAACTAGAGTGTTGAAGTGATAGATGCAACTGGAGGTTTGAAATGCACTACTTCACTAGTGATATACATCGACTGTGGGTTGGGAACCAGGCATTCGTAGTGGTTGCAATGACTTGGGGGCTGCAGCTTGTGGTTTGTACATGTGCAATCCCATTTTTACTGTCTCCGCATAACAACACAACACAATCCCTAGCAGTCACTGATCATCCCATTGCGGATGTGATTGAGACTGGAAAACATACATGGCATCCCATCAAAGCACGAAAAAAAATAACATGATGAAGAACACATGACATTGTATTAAGATAATACCTCAAAACCGTCCCATACTTTGCACAAACTCATGAGTCCGTAACGACCATGCTTGGAACTTTAAAAAAAATTGTCGCATATGGAGAGAGCACAAAACTTGCTATTCTCCAGATTATACATAATACAACCCTAGCTTGCATGATGTCTTCACCTCTTTCCTAGGCTGGCACAAGCTGCATTCAAAAGACATATGACGAAAACCTGTACAGAATCACCCTTCCGATAGTTGGCCTCAACATACTTCTGCATACACTGACAGCGAGCATATGAGTGTTCATTTTACTCCGAGACCGCATCTGTTTAGGCATAATGCAGGTCAACATATGAGCATATGTTATGCTCCCACATTTGGCATGCATGTTTAATGTTAAAGATGATACCCCCTTCCACCAGTCTGAAGTCCAACAAACTATGATTCAACCCTAGCATTTTGCATGATTCAAAACTTCCATACAAACCTCTGCACATGAAAAAGAGAAGTCTCCTTCAGAGGACATGCTTTTTGCTATATTTTGAGAAGGAAATCGCCGTCTGTGACATGGGAATTAACTGTATCAACCTGTTGTGTCCTTGCCTGGAACTCCATAGCGTACATGGACTTAGAACTATAACCAGACTCTGCTCTCACAGCAGCTACCTGTGTTTCACCCACAGACAGTAAGACAAACAAAATTAGTCCACTATAAAGGGATTAGAAAACTGAAGCCAAAACGACCATGCTTAGCAATGTTGTTAGGCCTACTTGACTATATGCATTTGTCATATGGGATGACAACTCAAGCTCCAACCATGCCAAAACTTTAGAATCTATTTAGCTTTTCACCCATGACAGGCATATCCTGCAATCATCGAGTTCCATGACATCCCATCATCTCATTAGCCATATTCTCAAACACCCCTTTGCATCCTCAATGCTCCCATGTTTGGCACACATTTTTATCAGTTCAAAATGACATGTGGAATGATTCCAACTTTGACGATGTCACCATGGAGCTATTTTCCTCGTATGTCAAGCTTGCACATGCATTGCAAGAGAGAGACATAAGACCTGCTAAACTACCTCCTTCCTTCCAAATGACATCTGGTACAATTCCAGCTTTGATGATGTCACCATAGACCTCTTACCATTTTGCAGGGCTGCCAAGCTCAAGTACATGCATTTGCACAAATGCAAGTTAATGTGATGTGGTTGGGCTTCACCCCTTTCTGCAACATTTGCTCGTAGATCCAACCCCTATGCCGCCCATATCCTGCAATCATGGCACTCCCAGCTATTGATCCACAGGGAATCATAGGTAATCTTGTGCAAGGTAAATCTGGCCCTCTTGGATGAATCTGGATCCACGCTCTATCCCTGCTCCTTCAGCTATGTATGGCTCTGCACAAATCATGCATTCATCGTTGTCTTCCTGCTAGCAGCTGACAATGACAGCCTATATTTGTTCTAGGAAACACCCAACTCAGCTTATCACACTCATTCCTATGCTAATTTGCGTCTGGTACTCTCTGTAATTATACAGGCATTCACCTTTTTGCCTCGGTTGTCCCACCATTGACTGGGGTCAGAAAAGTACTCATTCCACAGCTTCTTATCATCTCTGTTACATGTTTCTGGATACTTTCATGTTGTCACTTTGGCAGTATCATGTCAAAGTCACTCCAAACTATCAAAGGTTCACTCAACGAGCTAACTTGCAGAATTCAACATGGAAGAAGAAGGATTCTGATAAGAGGAAAAAACAGGGTGAAATGTGTTGAAGAAGGTGCCCTCATTAGCGATTTTATCAATTGTGGCGCCGCTGCTGCTGTGGCTTCCAGTTGACCATCTACCCATGCAGGTTTCTTGTAGCTATCCTTCCACGGTGAGAAGCTGGCCATTGGTTTTGGCATATCCACGGGAAATGATAGTGGGGTCTATCCAGCATAGGTGGGAAGTCAGCCCATAATTGCACTTGACTGAAGGGGTGATATTGGACTGACTTTGGTGACAGTGGATGGAATCAGAGTGCTGTTCTAATTTTGGGTTTGGGTGGTATGGCTGAACGAGATGTGGTGTCGTGTTTGTTGCATGAATTCTAGGCTGTCATTGTCAGTTGCTAGCAACAAGGCAAGGATGTATGCATGATTTGTCCAGAGGCATGGATAGCTAAAGGAGCAGGGATGGAGTGTGGGTCCAGATTCATCCAAGAGGGTCGGATTTCAAGCTTCAGATCACCTATGACTCCCTGTGGAAGGATAGCTATAAGAAACTTGCATGGGTAGATGGTCAACTGGAAGCCGCAGCAGCATCGGCACGATTGATAAAATCAGGCACTGCTCATGAAGGCACCTTCTTCAACACGTTTCACCCTGTTTTTACCTCTTATCAGAATCGGCCCTAAATGTTGAATTCTGCAAGTTAGCTGGTTGAGTGAACCTTAAATAGTTTGAAGTGACTTTGACATGATACTGCCAATGTGACAACATGATAAGTATCCAGAAACAGGTAACAGAGACGAGAAGAAGTTGTGGAATGAATACTTTTCTGACCCAGTCAACAGTGGGACAATCGAGCAAAAAGGTGAATGCCTGTTGGATTACAAAGAGTAGCAGATGCAATTGAGCATAGGAACTAGAGTGATAAGTTGAGTTGGGTGTTTCCTAGTACAGATGTAGGCTGTCATTGTCAGCTGCTAGTAGCAAGGCAAGGATGTATGCATGATTTGTGCAGAGGCATGGATAGCTGAAGGAGCAAAGATAGAGTGTGGGTCCACATCATCCAAGAGGGCCGCATTTCAAGCTCCACATTACCTACGCAAAGAAAAATTCATTTTCCTCCTCCCCCACATCATGCAATACAAAGCGCTTGTCAGGCACATACCCCGCCTCCTTCATCTTCCCAGACAATCTTCTCAACTCAGCATGGATTTCCTTAATTCTGGGATGCAACTTGTCATCTACAACGAAGGTGTGAATCATGTTGCCAACCTCAATGTAGCAGCGACCTGGCTCGTTTTTAACCCTTTGACCTTCATCATTCTTCTCACCTTTGCAGTATCATCCCACCAGGTGTCAGCTGCAGCATAGATGTTGAGAGCAACACATAAGTCGCGACATCCTGTTCAGCCCACATGAGGATAGATGTTGCTGCATGTTAAGCCATCTCCACATTGCCATGATTCTACAGGCACCAAGCATGGCCTTCCACACCACAGCACCTGGATTTATGAGCATTTTATTAATCAGGTCCACTGCCTCATCCGGTTGTCCCGCACGTCCAAGAAGGTCCACCCTGCAGCCAAAATGCTTTACTGTCGTAGTGACACCATGATCTTGACTCAGGGAATCAAAGTAGCGTCTTCCTTCATTCAATAGGCCAGCGTGGCTGCATGCAGAGAGAACACATATAAAGGTGATATTGCTCGGCTTCAAGCCGTTCTTTTGCCTTCCTTCAAATAGTTGCACGACCTCCCTATGACAACCATGATGTGCATATCCTGGGATCATCGCATTCCATGACACCACATCTCGTTCAATCATATTGTCGAACACTCCATTTGCATCTTGCATGCACCCACATTTGGCATACATGTCCACCAAGGCAGTGTTCAAGATCACATCTGGGGTACAATTCCAGCTTTGACGATGTCGCCATGCACCTCTTCACCCTTTCCAGGGCTGCCAGGCTTGCACACGCACTGCAAACGCACACAAATGTGATGTGGTCGGGCTTCACCCCGTCGCACATCATTTGCTCATAGGTCTCCAAAGCCTCCATCCCATATCCCTGCTGTGCAAACCCTGCAAGCATCGCACTCCACGACACCACATCTTGTTCAGCCATAGTGTTGAACACTCCCTTTGCATCCTCGATGCACCCACATTTTGCAAACATGTCCACTAGGGTCTTGTTCAAAATGACATCTGTACAATTCCAGCTCTGAAGATGTCGCCATGCACCTCTTTCCCCTTTTCCAGAGCTGCCAGGGCAGTGTTCAGATTGACATTTGGAACAATTCCAGCTTTGATGATATCCCCATGCACCTCTTTGCCCTTCTCCAGGGCTGCCAGGCTTGCACAAGCATTGCAAATGCACACAAACATGATGTGTTTCCCCCATCATTTGCTCATAGGTCTCCAAAGCCTCCATCCCATGTCCCTGCAAGCATCGCACTCCACGACACCACATCTCGTTCAGCCATAGTGTCAAACACTCCCTTTGCATCGTAGATGCATCCACATTTTGAAAACATGTCCACCAGGGTATTGTTCAGAATGACAGTTGGTACAATTCCAGCTCTGAAGATGTCGCCATGGACCTCTTTCCCCTTTTCCAGAGCTGCCATGGCAGTGTTTAGAATGACATTTGGTGCAATTCCAGCTTTGACGATATCCCCATGCACCTCTTTGCCCTTCTCTAGGGCTGTAAGGCTAGCATGACGCCACATCTTGTTCAGCCATAGTGTTGAATACTCCCTTTGCATCCTAGATGCACCCACATTTTGCAAACATGTCCACCAGGGTCTTGTTCAGAATGAATTAATCTGGTACAATTCCAGCTCTGAAGATGTCGCCATGGACCTCTTTCCCCTTTTCCAGAGCTGCCAGGGCAATGTTCAGAATGACGTTTGGTACAATTCCAGCTTTGATGATATCCCCATGCACCTCTTTGCCCTTCTCCAAGGCTACCAGGCTTGCACAAGCATTGCAAATGCACACAAACATGATGTGCTTCCCCCATCATTTGCTCATAGGTCTCCAAAGCCTCCATCCCACGTCCCTGCTGTGCATACCTGCAAGCAGCGCACTCCACGACACCACATCTCCTAGGTCTCCAAAGCCTCCATCCCACATCCTTGCTGTGCATACCCTGCAAGCATCGCACTCCACGACACCACATCTCGTTCAGCCATAGTGTCGAACACTCCCTTTGCATCCTCGATGCACCCACGTTTTACACAAAATGTCCACTAGGGCAATGTTCAGAATGACATTTGCTACAATTCCAGCTCTGACGATGTCACCATGGATCTCTTTGCCCTCTTCCAGAGTTGCCAGGGCAGTGTTCAGAATGACATTTGGTACAATTACAGCTTTGATGATGTCTCCATGCACCTCTTTGCCCTTTTCCAACGCTGCCAGGCTTGCACAAGCATTGCAAATGCACACAAACGTGATGTGGTCGGGCTTCACCCCTTCCCCCATCATGTGATCATCGGTCTCCAAGCCTCCATATCTGCTGTACATGCCCTGCAAGCATCACGTTCCATGACACTAATGACATCTGGTACACTTCTAGCTTTGAAGATGTCACTGTGGACCTCTTCCCCCTTTTCCAGGGCTCCCAGGCAAACACAACCACAATCGTGATGTGGTTCGGCTTCACCCCTTTGTGCATCATTCGCTCATCCAAAGCATCGTACCACATACATATATGAATTTGCTGAAATGCTCCTTGGTTTAAAGTCTGTAGAGCCTCTTTCAGTTTGCCTACCTCACAAAGCATCTTCACATGCACAGAAGAGCCAGAAGAAGCATTATGGACTCCCTCTCTTGATCCTCTTTCCAGAAGCCAACGCGCTAACTTACATAATTCAGTATGCATCTCAGGGCTGAGCCTCAGTCCCGCGCCCAAGCTGTGCATATCTGCCCTCAGGAATCTTGGCTCATAGATGGCTTCCAACACCATCCCCACGGCCCCCTGCACCACTTTGTCTCCAGGACTGGCATAACAAGGCCACAGGTTGCGCTTCTAAAGCCTCAACCTATGATTTATAGTGCAGCCATTCAGAGAGCTACGGTTTCATCTACTTAATTAGCCAAGGACTCACTCAGAATAGTGCCAAGTCTTGGTTCCTATCCATCAATTCCATAATATAGAAGGGCTTTCGCCTTTCGAGCAGTCCTGCGATCATGGCATTACAAAACACCACATCTCCTTCAGTCATATTGTCGAACACTCCCTTTGCATCCTCGATGCACCCACAATTGGCATACATGTCCATGAGGGTATTGTTCAGAACAATATCTGGTTCAATTTCCGCTTTGATGATGTCACCATGGACCTCTCTGCCCTTTTCCAGGGCTGCTAGGCTTGCACACGCATTGCAGACACAAATAAAGGTGATGTGGTTGGGCTTCACCCCTTCCCATACATTTGCTCATAGGTCTCCAAAGCCTTCATCCCGCACCCATGTTGTGCATATCCTGCAATCATTCCATTCCAAGACTCCACACTTTGTTGAGCCATATTTAGATCGAACACTCCCTTTGCATCCTCAATGCACCCACATTTAGCATACATGTCTACCAGGATACTATTCAGAATAACGTCTGGTAAAATTCCAGCTTTGACAATGTCCCCATGGACTTCTTTGCCCTTATCCAGCGCTGCCAGGCTTGCACACACACCTTGCAAACCTAACCTGGGGTGATCGGGTCGGGCTTCACCCCTTCCCTCATCATTTGCTTGTATGTCTCCAAAGCCTCTATGCCGCGCCTATGTTGTGCATAAGCTATGATCATCGCAGTCCAAGACAACACATCTCGTTCGGCCATATTGTCCAACACTCCCTTTGCATCCTCGCTGCTCCCACATTTCGCATACATGTTCATCATAGCAGTGTTCATAACAACATCTGGTACGATTCCAGCTTTGACAATGTCAGCATGGACCCCTTTGCCCTTTTCCAGGGCTGCCAGGATCACACACGCATTGCAAACACAAACATGGGTGATATACTTCATGTGTCGATGTACAAAGGGGGTGGCGAGGACGGATGTGTACGAAAAGAAAAAGGGATATGAAGGAAGAGGGGCTGGAGTAGATGAGGGAAGGGAGGACGAAGGAGATGGAGGTCGCTTCTGACTTGCAAGTCTCACTAAGTCCTCAAGCCCCCTCACCGCGACTTACGAAGCAGAGAGAGTCTCCTTTACTCTATAGAAAATCGACGCGTGTCATTATAGAACTAAGAAATAATGCCATATAGGTTACAATTAATAAAAATGTCCCTGGGGGGGTCCAACCCACAGTCGTTAAAACAACTCCAATTATCATAATATTAAAAATATCTATTTTCCTATTTTTTGGAAATCGACGTATAAATTGGCGCCAAACCCGCAGTGGTTTCGGCAACTTCTGATCCTCATCCGCCATGCCACCGTGGCCCCAATTTTGTGACGACTGGCAAGTCGTCATTCAGAACCTGGAGTCCAAGGCGCAGTCGTTTCGGACAGAATCGCAACCGCGAGTCGGGTGTAAGAAGCACCTATTCCTTGTAGTGACACCAACCAACTGCAGCCTCCCAGACAAGACTTTGCTACAAAAATATGCTGGCTTGTAGACCGCTACCTGTATGATACCTCCCCAAAAAAACCTCGCTCTCCCCTCAAACTAACACAAGCTTATACCCACAATATGATTTCCCCGGACATTCTCGCACTCCTCATGACACTAGAAGAGAAACCGGCTTTTTCCACGGGTATGCCATCTCACACCTGGCACATTCCACGGCTTTTATCACGGGTCTGTAGACTGAGCCAAGGTGTGGGTCTAAATATGCCCTAACTGTGGGGTGTCTCACATGTGGTCCACACCCCAGGCAAGAACGATGTGAAAACAGCCATGAGCGTGGCAGGGGTTGGCTTAGTTTACATGGCATGTTACACACCTGTGTGAAATGGGACCATACAATTATTTCCACTGATTGTGGTGTATGGGTTTAGTTAGTACTCCGCTGCAAATGGAATAAATCATGAACTTCAGAAATCTGCCCTCGGAAAGACGAAGAGGTGGTCGTCGCACTTTGCAATGTAAACCGAATGCAATGCAAGCTTAACAGTCCTCATATTATGATTGAAGGGAGTCAAATTAAGTGTGGCCATATCAGTGCAGGGACATAAATATGAATCATTCAACATTGTACAATGAAAACAGGGTAGAGCTAGTACATGGTACCTTTAAAACTTTTACAGAGTGCAAAAGGTTTAATTTTTTTTGCAAAAAATGATTGTAGGGTTTGCAAAAGGTTATTTTTTTAAAAAAGTTGCCCATCCCGGTAGCTGTGAACAGTGGGTTGGGACTTAGAGCGAGCGAGCGAGAGGGAGAGAGAGAGGGCTGGGACTTAGAGCAGCGAGCGGGAGGGAGGGCAAACATGGGAGGCCCGCAGTTGGAGCAACCTTCGCATCTGAAAAGCAAGCAACCCGACAAACGCTAGGGTATGTGTGCAAGGACTAGGTGTCGGCTGAGAGCTCGCCGTTCTGAGGAGAGTCAGCTTGGTCTTAAGTTGAGGACAATGTCGTGAGGGCACCTTCTTCTTCGACCTATTTCAGCCTGTTTTGCGCTCTCATCAGACTCAGCCCTGAATTTGCAGCACGGAGCAGAGTTGGCATGAGTTTTTAAAGATCCTTCACGATGGTGGGACAACCGCAATCGCAAAGTGTGGCTTTTTCTTAATGTACGATGTGAAGAAGTTTGTCCATCCTGCAAATGTGGGCTCTTGGCTCCGGTTAGTACCGTGCTTTGGTATCTTTCCTGATGCTTACAAGGTTCTTGGAAGAGTCAGCTTGGTCTTAGCAGGCCGTGCTTCAATTTCTGCCCGCTCAGTTGCACCGTGGTGATTCTCACAGACCAATCAGACATTACCTGACTACAGACACAAGCAGCACACACAAGAGGTTCTCTTAGGTTCATGGTCAGTCAAATCCTCCATGAGTCATGACACAGGTCGAGGACAATGTGGTGAGGGCACCTTCTTCTTTGACCTATTTCAGCCTGTTTTTCCCTCCCATTAGACTCGGTTGATAGAACCAGGCAGCGGTAACGGAGGCACCTTCTTCAATACATTTCAGCCTGTCTTCCCTGTTATCAGAGTTGTCCCTAATTTTCATGTTGAATTCTGCAAGTTAACTCTTGGTGGATCTATGGTACCGGGGGTTTTGAAGTGATTTTGACATGTTACTGCCTATGTGGCAACAAGAAAGTATTGAAAACAGATAACAGAAACTAGAAGAAGCTCTGGAATGAAGGAGCAGGGATAGAGTGTGGGTTGAGCACTTAACCAACTGAGCTACTGACTGTTGGTAGATATTAAAAAATCGGAAAATTATGCGACCACCCCCCTACGACCACCCTACTGGTGGTCGCATCTATTAAAGAAAAGGAAAATAGTGTGACCACCAGCAGGTGGGGGTCGCACCTATTTGTTTTAAACAAAATTTCTGCGACCACCCTCCTGCTGATGGTCGCGCCTATTAAAAAAAAGAAAAATTATGCGACCACCTCCCTACTGGTGGTCGCACCTATTTTTTTTTTAAAAATGTGCGACCACCCCCCTGCTGGTGGTTGCACCTATTAAAAAAATAAAAATTCTGTGACCACCCCTCTGCTGGTGGTCGCACCTAGTAAAGAAAAGAAAAATAATGCGACCACCCCCTGCTGGCGGTCGCAGCTATTACTAGCGTGCGCAGTCATGATGACAACGCGCGCCCCGAATGTGGAGGGGGGGCTTATAAGGCCTTGGAGGCCATTCTCTCCCTCACTTTTCTCCACACCAGGACTTGGTGGGTGATAGGATGTTGCATTCTTTGTCATTGAGTCCAAGTGAAGAGGGATGCTATTGGTTGGGTGGGGGGTATTTTGGCCCGTTGGTTTCTACGAAATCGATGCTGAGTACCTCCCGGGAAGCCCTCCTCTGGCACCCACGTTTTTTTCATTGCACATTGTGTCATATCACTTAGAACTACGGAGGGAGTGACACGTGCCTCTAATACTTGGGGAGGATTTATTAGGGAGTAGGATTAGGTACGATTTAGGAGGGTTGGGAGAGTATTTTTCTTAGCAAACACTTGTCGAGTAGGGGTAAGCCAGAGCCATAAATGGCGGAGAAGGAAGACAGAGGAGGTCATCCCAAGGATGACGATAATGAACCTGGACCTTCCAAAAAAAAACCAAAAGAGGCCAGGCGCGAACTTTGTTGGGACATATACAATGACCCCAACATTCTTGCGGAACCAGGTTGGGAAGTTTGGAGGTTGGGGCAGCGGTGGTCGCTTGGTGACTGCAGGAAATTTGTGGACTGATGTCACATAAATCGTTTGTGGCCCAGAGATAGACATGATCCACAAACCAAACAAAATCAAGCTAGCTTGCATTCCTGCGCCAACCTGCATTTCCGCCACAGTGCAGAGGAGGTACATACACCATTGTGGGGTCAACCGCTCGTCAACAACAAGGTCCCATATTTATTTGCGGCCATGTTGTACACAGAGTTGATTTTATTGCGACCAGTGGATTGACAAACTGCCACTGCGAGACAGCGTACTAGACTATACATGTTCTCTGATATCCCAGACTTGTATATATGTCAGGGGCAGGACATCATACGGTTGGATGGAAACGACGAGGTGGAAGAAGGAGGAAAGACAGACCAACCTCTAGATTATACGCCGCAACAGGTCTTCGTAGCCGGGCCTTCAACGTCTGAGGTGGAGGGAGGCGAGGTACGCTCTCCGTTGGAGGAACAGTTGCCCGCACATGAACAGCACATCAAGGACCTGCAGGACATTGTTTATTTGCAACGGTGGCAAATAGTGAAGTTGCTGGAAAGAATGGGGTTGGGGACTCTCGACAGCGTACACAGTGTGCTTCAGGACTCGAGGCCAATCACCAACGAGCAAGACATATTGACGCGTTTGAATATGCCACCAATGGACATTGACCGCGTCATCGACGGGGTTGACTCAATCGGGCATGGGAATGAAGTGCAAACGCCTGAACTAGACCCGGCGAGGGTTGAGGAAGAAAGACTTGCGGCGGAGAGGGCAAGAAAATGGAAGGACCCCATAGTGGAAACTGAGGAATGTTCAGCCGTGCAAATTACATCTGCCCAGAAACAGGAATTAGAGCAGTTTGTGGGGGAACGCGAA
Organism: Takakia lepidozioides; assembly: GCA_030704615.1. NCBI lineage: Eukaryota > Viridiplantae > Streptophyta > Takakiopsida > Takakiales > Takakiaceae > Takakia > Takakia lepidozioides. The sequence goes on from CM060734.1 coordinate 30,756,882, forward strand.
CAAGCTAGGGCTGTTGTATATCGGTACTCAAATGCCATGCAAATCCGATCGTGGCCATGGTTGAAGGAGAATTGGCGGAATTGGGTGACATGAGCAGGTCATCTAGCATCGCGGGAAACACGGATAGAAGAAGCGTTGTCCTCCCTCCAACGTGCAGCACATTTGTCGAATCGAAGCGTAGATAGCATCTATGCTAATTTGCAAAGGCACGACACTGTGTGTGATGTATTTACGTCGAAGTATATTGGATTCACCACATGGGGTGATGTGGATGCCATGTTTGAGCACTGTGTGCATACAATTTCTGATACCAATAAGAGCATAAACTAGGATTTGGAAGTAGAGGAGGAGTGGGACAGCAGGCCGAGGATGTCATCCAACATTCATGAGGATAAACGGACGTGGATACCACGGAGCAATCCAGCGTCATGGGTAACAGATGGTACGGTGTGCACAATGTGCCTAAACCCTTACGGACCGTAGGGAGGCTATATGCTTGGTTCATGTGGCCATTTGTTCCACCCCGCATGTCTCATATCGGCAGCCATGCGAGCCAGCCAATAATCCATCGACGTTTCTATGAGTTGTTTGGGTTGCAAGACAATATGCCCACGGGATACGAGTACAACCGGTACAACATGCCATTGGATGTCGCCTTACGGTTTTTTAATTTAAAATGGCCATATTATGAAGGTGCACACTGGGCTATTTCGGCACTGAAATTCCCAAGAAGAATGTGAGAAAGGACCGTGTTTTGATGGCTTCTAGTTCACGCTTCCATGGTGTGCATAAATTACTTGTAGGGTTCTTTACTTTACTTTGCGTCTCTTCTGCATATAGTGGGGGGATGATGCAGCACTCCATGCCTGGAATGAACCTTTGCTGCCTCAAAATTCTCGAATGGGAGAATTGAGACCTAAAGGTTTTTGCTTGTAGATTGCTCAGTTGTTGGAGTTTGTAGTTGGTTGCCATACATTGTGGGTGCCTGCTTTCAGAATGAGACCTATGCCTGGAAATTTCCGAACATATATATCTATCTTCCTCCATTGGTCATTACTTTTTGCCATACATTGTGCGTGCCAAATTTGGGAGCGAACAAAATTCATTTGGACCCAAAACTACAGTTTCATCCCTGTTTTGCACTCCAAACTTGATTTGTGTTCTACTTCATGTAATCTTCATAGAGAGTTCTACAATAGTGAGCAAAGAGAACACTTTTTTTTTGGACATTTTTTATTGGTCCAAATTTTGGCGGGGGAGTAGTGGTGGGATGCTTGAAGCCGCAAAACAAAATTGAGCCAAAAACAAAATCGATACGTGGTAGAAACCCCCAATCAAAGGCAGTGCAAACCTAATCATTGGCTTAAAATTGATTTAAATTCAATTAAATTCTCGAATGGCTTGAGGGGTGAGCGCATCGTTGGGGAGGCAAATGATTTATTCTTTTGTTGTGTCTCCGCACATGTTCAAGCACATGCGGGCAAAAGATGGGCTTCAACCACATCCGTTCAATGGGTGCAATAGCCGTGCACGCATTGCTGGATTTAAAAAAAATAAAAAATCGCAATGAACAAAAACTGGATGACAAGTGAACGCCTATGCACGTAGGGGCTGCGTTGCAATGGGCACACTTGAAAGTCCTTGCAGGAACTCTACCTTGAGGCCAAAATAGGGTCGACGAATTGCCAATCCAGTCTGTCTCATTCCAGGTGCCTTTGCTCGTGTAGTCGTAACATGTGCTCGAGAAACATTTAAGATGTCCAGCACACAATACATATCTCACTCGAACTCCATCACCCAGATTGGACGATGAAGTTTTGGTGACACACCATGGGTGGCCGTCATGTTTCTTGTTCATTCCTGCCAGCATGTCGTCTGGGCCTGCGCCCGGCGGCACTGGAGGGAACTCGTAGATAGCATTCCCATCCACAACTTCAGGCAAAGTTTCCATAGAATGGATTGGAGTTTTGTCGTAATCAACCCTAAGAAGGTCACTGGAGCGGGAACCTGTTGTCTTCATCCTCCGCAATATGTCGATTACTGAGCGGACGGAAGTTGAGTCCGAGGGTGTGTGCTCATTGTCTGCCGACATCTACACACTCCTCGTGACGGACGACTTCGATACATACGATGGAAGGACCATACAGTCTTCATCGTCACTGGATAAGTTGTGGACGACTGTTTCCTTGCAAAGTGCACCCACCGACAAGCGATGGAGTGGCAAATCCTCGGTTTCCCTTTTTCACATGTTTGGGCTTCTCTTCTTGTGAAGAGGTGCCCACATCCCTCATGGCAGACTTCACATCTTGCACACCAGACCCTCTTGTGGAAGGAGGATCAACCAAGTTCCAGCATGAGAACTCTTTAGGCACGATTTCACCAATTGCACTGTACCGGATGGATTCAGAAGGTGGGAGCCGCCACTCTTTGCCCTTTCCAAAATCTGCATGCAGAATGACGACACTTTCCAAACAATTCCCATATGCATCCTTCATCTCCTCTTCCGAAAACACCGTTCCCGGGCGGAGCCCGAACTTCACACACAAGTACTGCTCAGTGACAATTGCAAATCCTTGGTCGCAAGGTATTTTAGCTTTCAGAGAATCAGGATGGAAGTACACGTTTACCCAAACATGAGAGTCCATGTTGAAGACAACAACTCTCGGTAGGCTCCGCAGCGAAGTCCTGCAATGAGAAGAGTGTGTCCTACATAATACCACAATCATTTTCTGGAGGATTCTGTATCCAATAGGATGGGTGATCAGTGTAGGTATGGATGAAGGTGTGTAACGTACGTGACAAATACGGACGACCACAGCAAATTCACATCGGAAATTGGATGCCTGAATTGTGATGTACCACCAGTTGGGCTTCAATAAATCAGGTCTTCTCATGAATTTTGGCACCGAAATCTGGATGAACATGTCTGTCATGTAACAGATTTGGAAACGACGGGATGAATTCCGGCGACGAAATTCGGAATTAATTCACCTCATGAAACTGAGCTCCGTCTCATGCAAGAAATGCAGACCTTGTTATCCGGAGACTCAGATAATCCACCAGTGAGAGATTCGTGCTTCGCGGATGTGAAGCCCTCCATACACACTATTCCTTTTACACCCTTTTTTTGCATGCAGTGTGTCATGTTTTCCTGTTTGTTTGACATGGGAGTTGGGGAGGGATCGCAGGGGGTCGACCCAACACAGTCAACTTTGGATACTTCTGCCCGGGTACTGCGCTCACAAGCTGGAACTGCATCGAGGCAGGCGACTCCTCACAGAACACCTCAGAAATCGCCTCAGAAAAGCCCACCTAGAGTCCGGAAGCCGAGGAAGCAAAAGGAGCCCATGGCTTCGCCTGTAAAACCACTTGGGAGACTGGAAGCCAAGATATTGGGGTTGTAGGCAGTTTTCCAAGACACGGATGCGGTGGAGGCCGCTGGAGATGTCGGACTTGGATCTGTAGAAGGCCGGCCCATTGAACTGACAGAAGCTGAGGACGACAATGTGGTACGACTTGACGACTTCCCAGGAGATCAGAACCTGGTGGAGCTTGCTGAGGAGCAAAACCTCCAGGACAACAGGTAGGCTGGTGAGAGAAGTGAGAGAAGTCAGAAACTGGTGACGGATATGCTCATGAGTGCACGAGACATGAACATAGCAGCAAACAGGTTGCTGGTAGAGACTCATAGCAGCATAGACCGCGTTTAGGGCTCCATGGTATATCTCAAGAATCTGAAAGTTCCTTTGTGTCGCATGGTTAGCTTTCCAGTAGTAAGGCAAGCACTGCCAGGGGACATCGACCGATTGAAGCACAACTTCAGAAAGGGGTACAGACGGGGATCGGTAGCATTCTATGTCTCCATTGAGAATGACCAGGGTGTCACAAGGGGCCCCACTGCAGAGGAGCTTCAGAATTGGAGCCCCCATTGGCACATTGTAAATGTCAAGTTTGAAGCCTCTCTGAAGACTAATCCCACATTCGCACACATGGTAGGGAAGATGTTCTTCGTCTTGGACAGGAACCACAGGATGCTTGCCTGGATAGAGTACATAGCTGAAATGCATCCGCAAGATATCGACTAGCATTACATGGTGGACTGCATTGTCGTGAGGTGGACGTGAGGGACAGAGGACTGCTGAAGGGTGCCATGGCAGATATAAATCTGTAAGTACACTATTATATCCTTGTGTAGTGCCTGTTGTGGCGCCGAAATAGGCAATGTTCTTGACTGTCACCCACTGTATGAACTGGAAATTGGATTGTTGTGCTGAAATCTGGTTATTTTGGTATCATAGTTTCATGTTGTTCTTTTTTTTTTTCTCTGTGGCAGGGTAACAGAGAGGGCCTTCGTGGAAACTCACCTGGCATATACGTTCTACAAAGTGCAAGAAGTGGGCACAGCACCGCTGACGGACTTCCAAAAATCCCTCGATCCCAAGCTGTACAGGAAGTCCCTTGCGAAAGCGGATCACACCTGGTACCAACCAACACTGGACGCCATGGTGGAGATCATCTATTCGGTGAGGTTCATCTCAAATTTCCCGATTTAATGCTATTTGTTGCAGGGATCAGTGGCCTGACTGTATCCGCTGGGTATGGGAATGCAGACGAACATTAGGGATGACTTGGCCTATGCCAAAAGGCAGTTCTTTGATAGTGATGCCCCCAACAAGAGGGATGCGTCGGTAGAGAGTCACATTGTGGAGGCAGACCCGGTTATCGGCGTCACGTCCGTCCGTCAGCGTTAGGTCACGTCAGACCTGACGCTGACGGAACCTCCATCACGTCAGGTTCAGAGAATATTTTGGTAAAAATAGTACCAGATAAAATACTGCCACTTAAGTAGCCACGTCGCCGACACAGTGGCGGTGGCGGTGGCGGTGGCAAATAGATTTTGAAAATTAACAAAATGAGCACGACCGCCAATTCGCTTTGTCTTTCGAAATTAAAAAAGAAATAGCGACCGCCGTATTGGCGGTCGCTTCAATTTTTTTTTTTTAAAAGCAAGATTGGCGGTCGCACTCGCGGTCGCTTTATTTTTTGAAATAGAAAAAGAAATAGCGACCGCCATATTGGCGGTCGCTTCAAATGTTTTTAAGAAAAAAGCAAGATTGGCGGTTGCACTGGCAGTGGCTTTATTTTTCGAATTAAAAAAACAAATAGCGACCGCTATGTTGGCGGTCGCTTCAATTTATTTAAAAAAAAAGAAAAAGATTGGCGGTCGTAATGGCGGTCGCACAATTTTGTAAATATGTACAAAACAAGCGACCGCCATATGGCAATCGGATAATTTCAAAAAAAAAAAAAAAAAAAAAAAAAAAAAAAAAAAAAAAAAAAAAAAAAACAGCGACCGCCATTGGGCAGTCGCTTAATTTAAAAAATATATAAAAAAACAAACGACCACCATATGACAGTCGATAAAATTTAAAATTATATAAAAAAACAAGCGACATATGAAAATAAAAGCGACCGCCACACTAGTGGTCGCTTGTTTTAAAACAATACAATATTTGCGACCACCAAACCGGCGGTCGCGTCAATTTTAAAATATATACTAAGTTTAAGCGACCGCCAGCCTGGAGGTCGCTTAAACTTGAAAATATAAAGATTAAAAGCGACCGCCTTACTGGCGGTCACGTTTTTTTTAAAATATTAAAAATAAAAGCGACCACCATATTGGCGGTCGCTTTATTTTAAATATATTAACAAATGAAGCGACCGCCATACCGGCAGTCGCATTATATTTTGAAATAAAAAATAATAACGACCGCCATATGGGCGGTCGCTTAAATTTAAAAATATACAAAATAGAAGTGACCGCAATATTACACAAAATGAAAAGAAATAAAAACGACCGCAGTAGTGGCGGTCGCTTATTTTTCATAAAAAATAAAAATAGCGACCGTAGTATTAGCGGTCGCTTAATTTCAAAATTACAACAAATATGGTTGTACAGCTTTTTTCGGGTGGGTGCTATTGGTTCGTCATTTAATCATTTCACTTTCAACCTTCTTGGATCATATATAAGGGAGGAGGGTCACCAAGCTCCTCACTTCTTTTGGCGCAAACACTTGAGGTTGTTTTGGATGTTCTTTTCCATTGAACGAGAGTGTAGCCCAAGAGGAGGGTGCGCATCTTTTGCCGTTGTGGCTTCCACCAAAGCCACTTCAGCAGATTGTGTATAAGCTCAACACTACAACCCACATCGACCCACTTGGGTTGCTGACAGGCGTAGAAGTGTTGGGCTATTGCATTGCACTCTACATTCACAACACGTTCATTTATAGGTGACTGTTTTTGTTGCTTACATCGCTAGGTCCCAGGGGAGTGGATATTGGGTGAAGATGAGGGAGGAATGAAGCCCTTGGTATACGACAATCCCGAACACTGTCAGTGCCACTGGTAGTGTTGAGTGCAACCTATGTGGATTAAAGCTTTCTTATCGTAAAGATCGGTTACTCGTTCACTTCGGCTATAAAGGTGTGAAGAGCGCTGGGGTGGGTTTATGCCCTAAAGCATCTATGCGGGTAAAAAACCATTTTGCCCAGTGTGGAGGCAATATTCCAATGTCTTTGGATCTGGACATAACCTCTAAGCAGAACACTTCATCTTCCCGTCAGGATGCCCCGATTGGTACCCAGGGCGACTCTTGTGAGGCTTCGGGTGTCCTTGGACAAGTGGGTTGTGCCGGAGCAACACCTACTTCAACACCTCTTTGTACCCCTACACTTCAACGGAGTAGAGGATTACGGCAGCAATCCATGCAGAAAGGTCTTAACTTGTCTGCGAAAATACAGTTGGATAAAAAATGGACGCAGTTTTTCTTCGAGGCCAACATACCATTTAATGTGGCAAGGCTTCCGGCATTTGTTTCTGCCGTTAGAGCAACATCGGAGTCCAGATCCACATATGTGCATCTGACTTATCACAATCTCCTCACATGATTGCTAGAAGACGCCATGACCGAGCTTACCTAAAAGGTCAACGATAGGACGGGCGAATGCATTAGAAAATATGGAAGCACTATATGTGCCGATGGTTGGAGTTCTGTTACAAACAGATCGTTGTTCAATGTCATGCTCGTATGTCCAGCTGGGGAACAATTCCTGGATCGATCGACACTAGCGGCGAGAAAAAAGATGGACGTTATCAATGTCAACTATTGACGGACTTCATCGAACAGGTCGGAAGTGATAGAATCGTACAAATATGCACAGACAATGCCGCTAACATGAGAAACACTGCAGATATATTGTTGGCACGTTATCCCCATATGTACTATCAAGGTTGTACTGCTCATATCCTTGACCTCATTTTGGAAGATTGGGAAAAAGAACAGTGGGTGAAACAACTTGTCAAGCGAACGAAGACTATTGTGTCGTTCATCCGCATACACCACATTCCTTTGGCAATATATAGGAGGCACGAACCCAAATACAGCCTCCGCAATCCAGGCGAAACTCGTTTTGCCACTAACTTCTTGATGGTGGATCGGTTGGTGACGGTGAAGAGCAGTCTGGAGCACACCATCATTGATCCTCAATGGGATGCGTACACACGGATATTGCGGGGCTCCAAAAAAGCCAAGTCATTGGGTAAGTCGAAAAGTTCGAAATAGCATTCGCAGCGATGAATTCTGGAAGAAATGTCAAAACTTTGTTTATATGGTAGAGCCGGTGTTAATCGTCTTGCGGGAGTTTGATGGAAAACAACCAGTAATGGGCAAGGCATGGTTACTAATGCAAAATCTTGAGAAGCACGTTCAATCCTTGAGGCATCCTCCCTTCTCTTTGGAACCTGAACTTACGGACAGTGCTGAGGATGCATTTTACGACCGTCGTTCAATGGTTCGAACGGACTTGCATTATGCGGGGGCTTTGCTCAATCCATTCTTGTTCGACAATACCATGCTCCAAGACGATGCTGATGCCAAGGCCGGCCTCGTGCGAGTGTTCATGCGACTGGCTCCGCCGAACCATGCAGAGAGAGCTATATCCGAGTACCAATGCTTCTCAGATCGCCGCGACCCTTTTGAGGACATGTTGGATCCAAAAGAGCTCAATATGTTGCCACATGAATGGTGGGATCTGATTGAAGTTGGAGCAAGAACATTGGCTCCCATTGCGAAGCATATTCTTGCTCAAGTGTGCTCTGCCTCATCTTGCGAATGCAATTGGAGCAGTTACTGATTTGTTCACAACAAGATTCGCAACAGGTTGAATCCCGCGAGGGCTGACAAATTGGTGTATGTATATACCAATTGTCGACTGTTACGTGAGAGGGCAACGGATGATGCTGCAGCATGGTACGAGAGGAATTTGCATTTCGAAGACTCTGCTTCTGAGATTGATTCGATGAGTGACGATACTGAGCCTCAGAGAGAATCATCTCAGAGGGAATCATCTGCCTCCGATAGTGAAGATGGATCCGATGATGCTCCCGAAAATGCGTATGACCCGTTTACATTCACAAATGATGATGCTATATCCAGCCGACCTTTGATGACCTTCTTGAAAAACTGCGTATCGCAGATGAAGGTGAAGCTGCAATTGTGTCATCCCCAGAACATATTCCTCAAAATGAAGTTGGGGTCGACCCTCGCCCCCCACTACATGCTGAAGCCACCAGTAGTGCCCCAATGGAGCTTAAGGGTGATGTACTTCCAGGACCGATCGACGTATGCAACCCTGTTCATACAAACGATGGTGTCGAACCCATTGTACAGTCGACGGGACGGGATCATGCCTCACCGATACGACCAGCTCCACCACAGTGCCAAAACCAATCCAGCTCCCCATCAACACAGCAGGCATTAAGGAACAACAGTGTTGATCTGTTTTCCACACGCACACATCATTCTGCTAAATTAGACCGGGCGGAAATTGAAGCCTCGGATGATGACAATCTGCCACTACAATTCCACCTTAACCGATATGTTGCGTAGCAGACCCGTGGTTCCTCACATGCCGGACCATCTAATGCCGGTCCATCTCGGGCAGACCCGCCTCCGGTACCTCATTTGAGACCACCTTCCGTCCCAAGTCCATAAACGACAGAGAACACTCCAACCTTTTGTAGGCGATCGGCCCACAAACATGCCAGATACCGTGGATGGTATTCAAGATCGGAGTAGGAGTCGACCTCAGAGAGAACTAAATGTGGTTCGAGGTCACTTGTAGATTCAAAAGCCTGGACATATGAGGTCGGATAGGGAGGACGATTCCAGCATTGATCATGGCAACGGTGGTGAAGTCGAGGGTGACCCGGATTTTCAACCCATCGGAGCATTAAGATTAGGATCTTCTTCATCTCGCCGTCGAAGCAATAGAAGGAATTGAAGCAAAACAGCTGTAGGCAAGCATCACCACATTTTGGTGGACATGTTTATATTTTTGTAGTGAAGTAATATCAGTGTGATCATTGTCACTATGAGTATTTGTATCGCTGTTGTGTATGTGTTGGAAAATAAAAGATGTTGCCCATGTGTATACCAGCCAAAATGTCGGCCAAAGGCACCGTCACTTGCTCATGTTTGTGTTCGGTGATTTGCTTGTGGAATGGAGAACAATTGTGTCATGCTTCCAACTGTGCATTCATTTTTATTTAAATGGAGCGACCACCAAGGTGGCAGTCGCTTCTACGAGGTCTGCCCTGCGCGTGGAGCGAGGAATGAGGCGGGGGGGGGGGGGCATATAAACTCATCCCCTCACTTCTATTACTGGCAGTTTTTGTTTTTACAAAATGCAGCGACCGCGAAGGTGGCGATCGCTTCTACGAGGTCTGTCCTGCGCGTGGAGCGAGGAATGAGGGGGGGGGGGGGATATACATGGCGGTCGTTTTTATTTTAATTATTTTGGAAATGAAGTGACTGCCGTTACTGGCGGTCGCTTTTTTGTTTTTTGGAGGAAAATGGAGCGACCGCCATTAGGGGCGATCGCTGCTATTGTTGTTTTTTGTAATTGCAGCGACCGCCATTAGTGGCGGTCGCTTTTATTTAAATTTGGTTGGAAATGGAGCGACCGCCATTTGTGGCGGTCGCTTTTATTTTAATTGTTTTGAAAATGAAAATGGAGCGACCGTCATGGTGGCGGTCGCTTCTACGAGGTCTGCTCTGCGCGTGGAGCGATGAATTGGGGGGGGGGGCATATAAGCTCCTCCCCTCACTTCCATTACTAGCAGTTTTTGTTTTTACAAAATGCAGCGACCGCCATTTCTGGCGGTCGCTGTAATGGTTATTTAAAAAAATGCAGCAACCGCCATTACTGGCGGTCGTTTTTATTTTTTTATTTTTTGGAAATGGGGCGAACGCCATTACTGGTGGACGTTTTTTTTTTAATGGAGCGACCACGAAGGTGGCGGTCGCTTCTACGAGGTCTGTCCTGCGCATGGAGCGAGGAATGGGGGGGGGGGATATACATGGTGGTTGCTTTTAAACGACCACCATTACTGGCGGTAGCTTTTATTTTATTTATTTTGGAAAACAATCGACTGCCATTACTGGCGGTCGCTTTTATTTTATTTATTTTAATTTTAATTACTTTGGAAATGAAGCGACCGCCATTAGTGGCGGTCGCTTTTATTTAGTTTTAGTTGGAAATGGAGCGACCGCCATTTGTGGCGGTCGCTTTTATTTTAATTGTTTTGAAAATGAAAATGGACCTTGGCGGTCGCTTCTACGAAGTGTGCCTTGTGCATGGAGCGAGGAGTGAGGCGGGGGGAGGGGGGCATATAAGCTCCGACTCATTCTCCCCTCACTTCCATTATTATTATTTTTTATAAATGCAGCGACCGCCATTACCAGGGGTCGCTGTAATTGCTCTTTTTAAAAATGCAGCGACCACCATCACTAACGGTCGTTTTTTGTTTTTTTTTTGGCGAAATGGAGCGACCGCCATTTGTGGCGATCCTTTTTTTTTGTTTTTAAATGGAGCGATCGCTTCTACGAGGTCTGCCCTGCGCGTGAAGCGAGGAATGAGGCGGGAGGGGCATATAAGCTCCTCCCCCCACTTCCATTACTAGCAGTTTTTGTTTTTATATTTCCAGCGACCGCCATTTCTGGCAGTCGCTGTAATGGTTATTTTTAAAAATGTAGCGACCGCCATTACTGGCGGTCGCTTTTATTTTTTTATTTTTGGAAATGGGGCGACCGCCATTACTGGCGGTCGTGTTTTTTTTTTTTAAAATGGAGCGACCGCGAAGGTGGCGGTCGCTTCTACGAGGTCTGTCCTGCGCGTGGAGCAAGGAATGAGGGGGGGGGGATACATGGCGGTCGCTTTTATTTTATTTATTTTGGAAAAAAAACGACCGCCATTACTAGTGGTCGCTTTTATTTTAATTATTTTGGAAATGAAGCGACCGCCATTACTGGCGGTCGCTTTTATTTTAATTATTTTGGAAATGAAGCGACTGCCGTTACTGGTGGTCGCTTTTTTGTTTTTGGAGAAAAATGGAGCGACCGCCATTAGGGGTGGTCGCCGCTATTGTTGTTTTTTGTAATTGCAGCGACCGCCATTAGTGGCGGTCGCTTTTATTTAAATTTGGTTGGAAATGGAGTGACCGCCATTTGTGGTGGTCGCTTTTATTTTAATTGTTTTGAAAATAAAAATGAAGTGAAAAAATTGGAACTTGAACCATCGGGGTGCGATGTGAGCTCCGTGTTTCGAGGTGAGAGAGGCTGTGAGAGAGAGAGTCGTTCAACGGTTCCCTGCCCCAAACATCCTTGTTTTTTAGATCCTCCAGCACTAGGCCACAGCCTGCAAGCTCTCTAATTGCTCACTGCTGCTTAAGACGATTACAGAGAACTGTTCATCATTCAAAACAATCTTTTTTCATTTCTGTAAGCTTTCAACCGCAGCGTCTATGGCGTCCCCAACCTCGCGCGCATTCATGCTTTGAGCTCCAATGGCTTTATTACTCAACCTTTAAGCTCCCTAAATCTCCTCACCTTCTCTTGGCATTACAAGTTTTTTCAAGGTCCACAACAATCAGAGGTTCTCTCATCGAAGCCTCTCTCAGTTTGCCAGGCCTCTCTCCCGAACCTCCCCTCGCGGATCCCAAGCCGTTCGCCTCTAACCTCGGCCCAGACCTGTCGCCATCAAAACCACTTGACGTAATGAAAATGAAGTGCGCTAACTCCTCATCCGAGCTCCTCCCCCACCTAGTACCAGCCTGTTTCCACATCGCTTAACGAAATCAATCCTTCATCCCTCCCCGACCACATCTGAGCTAATAATCTCACAGCCTCATGATTCTCCACCTCCATTAACTACAGCCGCCAAGCTCTGTACCTCTGACTATCACCATTCATAACGGGTCCCTCTCCCACGCAGCACCTAAGGAGTGCTGAAAAGACAACTCGCACTTCGCTCGCATTTCCAGCCCCCTTTGCTCTCTTCCCAGCTCATGGCGAGCTCTAATTGTTCGTAGAATCCCAGGCTTTCTCTGCTCGCTGAATTCTCCTCACACCCTCAAAATCCTCCCTCAATTTCATTTGTAGCATCTACCTCTCTCCCTCACTCTCTCCAGGCCTTCCATGCCTTCCCCTTGTTCCTCTCACCTCTCTTCCATATAATGGGCCCCTCGGGGAGCAGGCCCCTCAGAGGATCATCCTCCAGCAGGATCCACCACCCTCCCTCCAGGCTGCCAGCCATCCTTAGACCCCAGCCATCCTCTGGCACTGGGTTTTTCCTGGTGCATCAGTCCCTCACGAGCAGCCACCCATTAGCATTCCGCCCGCTTCCATCTACTGGCGCTCCCCGCTCTCTCAAGACGCTTGGCAGCGAGGACACTGACCTGTCAGCCAATTCTCAGTCGGAGGTAAACAGAACCCAGCAGTCTGATCACCTCCAAGACATCGCCAGGCTCCAGCTTGCTATGAGCAAAAATACTTCGATTGTCAAGGTAGACGTGTCCCACCTCAAAGGGCACATGTCGGAAATTCAAGGGCGTGGGGTGCTCTAGCACTTCCCTGGCAAGAAAGTAGATCGGGCCGCTGCCCGAGATTGGGCTATCACGCACTTGGGAGGCACAGGGGACATTACCCAGCAATTCTGTCACACCAGAGGTAGAGGATTCTACTCTATCATGCTTCACTCCAAGGAAGCGGCAGACAAGGCCCTCGCCTTTAATCCACACCTTCAAGGACACAATGTCAATATTTTCCCTTGGACGCAAGCATTGGGGAATCGGAACGGCAAGGTATGGGCACCAAGGATCATTACTCTACCATACATCCCTGACCAATACCTATTCTTTCTTCCAGATATAGGGAACCATTTTGGGGTCTACTTGGGATGTATGTCCGTTTTTGATCCAGATATGTGCACAAAGAAACTCAAGGAGAACCCGGCTTGGAAAAACACCACCATTGTATCCAGGTTCAATGATTCGGGTTTTCCAAAAATTGTAGTGGCAATGCCAGCAGATGCCATCCTGCCGGAATTCATACGCTTACCTATTGATGAGGAAGGGAATTTCTTCTCGGTTAAAGTGACTGAAGACACTTCTGCTACTGCATGCTACATCTGCGGCCAAACGAGTCACATGAGAATTGACTGTCCAAAATCCAAAAGAAACATGGCAGCCTTATCAATGGGTACCCCTGTCAGCCAAACAACACAACCCATGGATTCAAGGGCTCCCAATCCAACGAGACACCTCAATACTTCATCTGCACCTGGGAATATCAAACTACCTCAGCAGGAACCTCAACTCATTTGGGATTCCTTCCTGCAGCGTTCATCCTCTCCTGTTTACAAAAAAAGGAAAGACTATACGGACCCTATGCTATGCGAGGTGGGCCCTCCCAATTCAGGCCCAGACGGGAACTTCACCCTTCCATCTCTCCAAGCAGCAGATCCGAAGACCCATCTGGAAGCTTGTCAGCAGCCCCCCTAGAGAGCAGGCCCTCCCATCATGCCCCCCCTGCCCCCAATGCCTCTTCCACCTTCAAGCTCCAACATCCAAATTCCCCAGCCACTATCAGCCCAGCCACGTGCCATAGTAGCTCTAAACCCAATCATTGCTAAATTATGTTCTCACATTCAAACCTTCCCTCGCCTCACTCTCAGAGACTACTCGCAACCATTACCGTTGGCTGACCCCAAGGTAGCTTGCATCACTCCAATCATCTTCAAAAGAGGGCACTCCCCGTCACTCTTGGCGACAGCAAGACATGGAGTCGGAATGGAATCTCTTTGGATCACCTCGGTGGATGTTCAGGACATAATGGCCATACACACCAGGGAAAATTCTCCTATAAGCACTCTCACTTACAGGATCCACTGTTTTCTGGGAGCACACTTGCCAAGGTATACCTTGCAGCCTGACACGACCATCACCTGGGGATCATACATTGAACAATATCCGGGTCTCAGCCCGACTCTCAGCCCCAGCACCCAAACACTGGCACTGATGGAAGAAACGGATCTACTTCAAGGAAAGATGCCTGGCCAAGGTCTCTGGATCAAGGAGCCTCCCCCAAATCAGCCACCAACCAACAACAGGGCACTTATCAGATCAAGACAATTCATAAACGCAGCATTCACCCTGCTCTATGCCAGACTGGAGACAGAGGGAAAAGAAGCAAATGAGCAGATGGAGCTCCAGCGCGCACTGGAACCCCCTCGCCCCTCCTACAATCCTCGGAGCACTTCTCCCCTGTCAACGTCCTCGGACTCCAATCACAACTCTGCACCAGACGAGCATGGCGTAGCGCAGCCTCCACCCCAGAATCATCCCACTCAGTTTAAGGAATTCCTTCACCAAGCTGATCCAGTCTTGCCTTCACCAACCCCAATTCCGGTTCAGATTCTCAATCACCAAGTAAGTCTCTACCAAAATCCCCTTCCTTTCATAATATTTTACTCTTCTTCTAGACGTCCCAATTATTGCAGAATCCTTTGTGTAAAATCTGATATCCCCTCTAGAAGCAAAATTCTGCCCTCAATCGCTAACCCTTCTGATATGGGGGTCTTCTCTCTCAACCTAGGATCAGGACCCTTCCCTCATCAAACACCTATCCCACTGAAACAAATCCTCCTCTCTGAATTTTTCATGGAAATCTAGGTAAGACCTAAACACATCTATTCAACATTAATCCCTTCCTCTAGAATCCACCCTCTTCCATACCCAAGAATGAGCCCACTCCTCCCCTCAACCCTTGTTTTGTCACTCCAGCTAGACTCCAAAACCCCTCTGAACCACCTGTGGATAACCTCACCATTACCATCCGACAAAAGAACGAAATTTGCATTCGGCCAAGACAAGCCATCATTTGAGATTAACCCTCTCAGCTTGAAAAGCTCTTACAATGCAAATTAACCTTTCTACGTGGAACATTAGGGGGATAGGATCGGAACAAATGAACCTGGCTGGCCCCCCTCCTTCAAACAGAATCGGTGGTCTTCCTCCAAGAGCACAAGCTCTGTGCTAGGAAAATTCCCAGCCTCGCTGACCAGCTTTGGCCCTCAAACAGCGCACTCTGGAATCCCTCCTATGAGGGGTCCAAGGGTGGCACTGCAATCCTCCTTTCACCTTCTCTCAAACCCTTCATGAAAGCCAGTGAAACTTGGATGCCTGGCCGAGTTCAATTCTGCTCCCTCCTACTCCAAAGTGACCCAGACCCCATAGGTCTCGTTAACATCTACGCCCCAAACACACCATCTGAACGCTCTGGTGTGTGGCAGCTCATTAATCAAAAGATCTCGGCAATGCCGGCATCCCACTCCTAGGTGCTGGCAGGTGACTTCAACATGGTGGAAAACGAGTCGGATAGGATAGGCTCAGGTCCTGGTTAGCTCAACCTAGAAGAGAAAGGTTAGTGGGAACAACTTCTCCATACTCACAGCCTCTCAGAGATCGTGCACCTGCCCAATAGACGGGGAAGTATTAACCTTTCCTCCACCTGGACAAATAACCGTCGCCTTCTAGATCTGTGCATGGCAAGACTGGATCGGATTTACGTTTCCATGACCATCTCCATGGAGCCATGTTCCTTCCCCAGGATCCCATAGCACAGGGATTCGATCATGCGTGTGTCACAGGATGAATCTCTATGCCCAATGCTAGGAAGAAAGGTCGTGGCGTTTACAGGCTCAACTCTAGCCATCTGAAAATTCATACCTTTAAGCACGGGCTGGAGAATGCCTGGAATCAAAATGGCAATGACATTCAATGCCCCATCCAAAAATTTCAGGTTAAACTCTGTGCGGCTAGCAAGGAAAGCCAGGAACTGAGTAGACAAGGTGAAAGCACTCCAAAAATGCCTGGGTATCTGCCAAAAGAAGATCGAAACCTCTACCTGTGATGACCACACATTCCACACTTACCTAGAAACACGCCAAAACCTGGAAACGTTTCAGATCCAACAAGAACAAAAGCTGCAAATGCAAGCATGTATCAATTGGTCGGCAAAGGGAGAAAAGATGTCTAAATATTTCTTTGAAAAGGTCAAGCAGCGTAGATCCCTTCAAAGAATTCAAAACCTTTACTCGGACAACCAGGGCTCTAAAACCTCGGATCCAAAAGAGATGTGCAGGCTGGCATTCTCACATTTCCAAACCCTCTTCCAACAAGACCTTAGAGACCCCCAATACCATCAAAAGCTGTTGGACTACTTACATGTAGTCCCAAACAAGTTACACCCAGCAGAGGCTTCTTATCTTGATGAAGCCTTTGCCGCTGACTTCTGTGCCATGGCAAACAGAATTAAAACTATTGGTCACATGCCCCAATCTATGTCCCAAGGGAGTCATCTCGCTGTTGTTCAAAAAAGGAGATAGGGCTGTCATTGGAAACTACCGTCCAATCACGCTATTGAATGTGGCAACCACTCCTCCCCCAACTCATTAGGACGGGTCAAGCGGGGTTTGTCAAAGGAAGGTACATTCTAGACAATATCCTTCTTGCACATGAGGCCTCTTCTTATGCCTCCACGAATGGACAAGCCCTCTCCCTATGGCTCCTGGACTTTGAAAAAGCATTCGATAAGGTGGACTGGACCTTCCTCTTGGCAGTGCTGAGAAAGACCGGGCTACCACCCAACTTCTGCCATTGGGTGGAAATTCTCTTGCAGGGTTCAACAAGCAGAGTCTTAATGAATGGCCACCTGTCTAAACCCTTCTCTCTTCATAGATCGGTACGACAAGGTTGCCCTCTAGCCCCTTTGGTTATGTCCAGCTGTTCTTGCAATTCCCTATGGTTTGCAAAAATGATGTATTTAACCTTTGTGGCAGACACTTTGGGTTACCTCTTGGACTCCAATGCATCAGTGGATGGGCTTAGGATCTCCAGTCATTTAACATAGAACACCATGCAGGTGAAAGACTCCATGTTCGTGGATGACACCTTCCTGCTTTTAGACGCCAACCCCGTTACCCTGCACCAACTCGACCCAGGCGAGTGGCAGTGGAATCTTGACGGGGCTTGTTCCCAATTCTTTTCCTACTCAGCCAAGAAGGCCTACAGATCCCTGAACAACACCACGGCTCTTGAAGCTAAATGGAATGACAAATGGGGGCAGTATAACTTTCATGAGGAAATTGGGATACTATATGGAATCTTGTGTGGGAAAAATCTAAACCAGCAAAGCTGAGTGCCTTCCTGTGGCAAATCGCCAACATAGTCTTAAAGTGTGTGCAGGAACCGCCAGAAAACCAGAACGAGAACATGCGCTCCTTGACAGATTCAATTCCACCTGGGAAGAGGGGGCATCATCTGTTCCTGCTCAGGACCTGACTCCTGTGTCTGGCCACGGCAAATCCCCCCTCAATGGAGGGGGAAGCGAACCAGCCTCTTCTGCTTCCCCAGAGTTTGAAAAGGAGGACGTCAACTGGAAGCATGTGAGGGCCTCCACGAAAACAAGACTTGCCTTCATCAGATAGATCTCCACAAGCTCCGAATTTAAAATAGTCGACACACTAGATCTCTGTTACTTAGATCGGTGCTCCTCACCGTCATTCTCAGACTAGGATCCTTAGTTTGAAGTTCTCTTTCCTATGAAGCTTTCTAGGATGTAATTGCTTTTATGGCAACAGTCGTGTCTCCCTCGAGACCAGTCTATCAAGCTTAGCGCTGCTAATCGTCTTCTTCATCGGATCATCCGTCACGATATTCGTGTGTTCAGGCCTTATGGCGGCCACATGCCACTCCAAGAGTTTTAATTTTTTTCCCTTCAAATAATCTAAATAAAACAAAATCCAGGGCCTCATCCCCTGTCCCCCCCCCCCCCCCCAAAAAAAAAAAAAAAAAAAAAAACGACCGCCATTACTGACGGTCGTTTTTATTTAATTTTTTTAAAAAATGAAGCGACCGCCATTACAGGCGGTCGCTTCTCTATATTTTGGAGGAAAATCGAGCGACCGCCATTACGGGCGGTCGCCGCAATTGTTTTGTTTTTTGTAAATCCAGCTACCACCACTACTGGCATTCGCTTTTATTAAAATTTTGTTGGAAATGGAGCTTTTATTTTAATTGTTTTGAAAATCAAGCGACCCCCATTACTGGCGGTCGCTTTCATTTTATTTTTTTTGAAAATGAAGCAACCGCCATTACCGACGGTCGCTTCAATTCGTAATGTCTCCGTAAATGTAGCGACCGCCTATGTTGGCGGTTGCTTCTTTATTTTATTTTCGGAAAATGGAACGACCGCCCTGCACGTTTTTTTATTCGGAAAATGGAGCGACCGCCAGTTCAAGCGGTCTCTTAATTTTTTATTTTTCGGAAAATGGTGCGACCGCCCTGCACGTGGCCCAAGGAATGAGGGGGGGGATATAAGCCAAGGGAGGCTCATTCTCCCCTCACTTCCTCTCCACACAACTTCTGTGTGCGTGGCATTTCATTATTTCACGACACGTAGTCACGTGGAGAAGGAGGCCATTGGTTGGGTGAGTATTTTTTGCTGCGATTTCTGTGAGGTCGTTGCAGAATGCTCCCATAGGCCCTCCTCTGGCTTCTAGGATCATTTATTCTACAAAATTAGCTTTTAGGAACTATTTTGACACCTACTCAAACTAGTTTAGGGTGAGGGGTTTAGAGTTATGTCTTATTAGTAAACCTCATTTAGTGTTGCTCCGATTGTTGCATAATGGCAGAGGACCAGGACGATGACCGTCATGGAAGAGATGACCCCAATGAACAGGGACCGCCCCCTAAGAAAATCAAAGGGTCAAGGAAAGACTTGAATTGGGAAGTATATGGTGACCCTAGCATACTAGCAGAAGAGGGCTGGGAGGATGTTCCGGAAGAGTTCAGGTAGCTGTCACGTGGCTTTTACTCACCCATCCCTTCACTATCCGAGGCGGAAACTCCAAGATAGAAGAGTTGGAAATCTCTAAGTACTCAGCCCGCTCAGAACAATCAGTCATGACCTACAACTAGTGTATCATGTGGATGTTTCCTATTTGTTTTCCTTCCCGCATTCATGTTAGCTAGTTACCTTACTGTTGGTAATTAAGTATCAGTTTGCTTCAGCAATCTATCGGATTCCATCAACTCATCCATTTATTCCACAGCTTCACTCAGATCTCTCTACACAGTGTGAGTATGAAGTATGTGTCAGATTAATATCTATCGAGTATCAGGCTGAAGCCATGGAGTCTCTAATCTGCTCTACATTACAACTCTACTGCTTGCATTCATTAAGCATCAACAGATCGCCCTCCTCCTACTCTGTGCTCTCCCTCCTTCCGCTCAGAGATGCGCTCTCTCCTCATTTCCTCTCGTGATGTCCGAAGTCCCCTCTCCCAGTGATCTCCCCCCCTTTCTCCCAGAATTCCCCAAGAAGTGCCCTTCTCTCGTCCTCGCTCCTGGCTTTATCTTCCTACCCGTTGTTCTAACCGTTTCCCTCACTAACCGTCATCCGTGTACTAACATGTTCCATTCGCAGATGTTGTTCCCCACAGTCGTTCCCTGTCCTGCTATCCGTTCCCTATGGTCGTGACAGCTGTGTCAAGTTGTGACTGGCTGTGTTGGCTGTGACGGGCTGTGTCGGACTGTGACGAGCTGTGTTGGCTGTGTCTGGCTGTGTCGGCTGTGTCGAACTGTGACGGGCTGTGTTGGCTGTGATGGGCTGTGTCGGGCTGTGACGAGCTGTGTTGGCTGTGACGGGCTGTGTAATCCCCCTCTAAAGTGCGCTGCTGTCACCCCTAAGGCTCCTGTTGGTCTCAGTCTGTGCAAAAATTAAGGGTACCCCACAGATCCCGTATAAGTGTCTAAGTCCCAGACAGTCCTCTAACATTACCCCTTCCCCTCCCAAAAAACCGTGTCCTCACGGTTTACTGATTGGGATTAGCAAACCTTTGTGAGCGAGCACATTTCTGACGTTGAGAGTCTCGTGAAGGACTCTGTGTACGAGCCCGAGGTCTATCACTGGTTGACGGAGATGATTGAACACTACCTGGATATGTGAGGCCCTCTGGAGGCTGATATCGAGGTAATCTTTCAGGCATAGGAGACCCCCGTCGCTTCTTCTCTGCCATCTGAATTGCATAGTCTTCTCCCATGTCAAAAGAGTCCGCTGAAGAAACAGTTGTATCAGCATCCTCATCGCCTCTCAGGTGTTTTAACTGTCGAACTTTTTGTGGAATCCTCTGGGGCATACAATGTTGTCTTACCATGTCTGGAAGTTTAAATTTTAAAACTTGTTGTAAACGCTGAATGGCAAAATTGATGAAGACCCTGAGCTCCTTGTCTGTCCAGGTGAGTGGGGTACCAATGACTTGTGAATTGTGCAAGTATTTCCATCCCTCATGTCCCTTAAAGAAAATATCGTCAGGGCCGAATTTCTGTGTTGACAAATTGTTCCAGGCCGCATGAAACCATGAACAAATTTGAGAATCCTTTTGCATCATAACTTTTGCCTCATATAGGTACATATGAGGTGGCACTGAAGGTAAGACCCAATGATCCCCACTGGAATAACTCAGAAAGCGCGATTGCATCTTGTGCTGCTCAATGTGATAACGTACCAGAAAACAAGCAGCGTAGTATAACCCACAGCCCATGACAATACTTGCTACCTCCTTGGTCTTGGTTTAAATGAATCCATGTACAACTTGGAAGACAATTAATTCCTTCAACATGGTACTTGCCTCATGCCAGTACTGCGCAAAGTGATGATCCTCAATGGGTCGATTGTTTGGAAGAACCTTAGTTCTAGTTGCCACTGGCAGCCAAATGCGCATGATTTGATAGTAATGTGCCAATGACTG
Source organism: Takakia lepidozioides (assembly GCA_030704615.1). NCBI lineage: Eukaryota > Viridiplantae > Streptophyta > Takakiopsida > Takakiales > Takakiaceae > Takakia > Takakia lepidozioides. Next base: position 30,778,094 of record CM060734.1, read on the forward strand.
CGGAGGACTAAATTCTTTCCAAGCCAAATCCAACACAATGGGAATTTGGTTGAAGGGCATAATCATAGCCCTATTGTACTCCCTTGCAGCTGAAGTTTTAGGTGGGTTAAAAGCAGCATTTCCCCATACCTCAGGCTGTGGTGTGGCTGTAGTAACAACAGGGTCAGCTACTGGCACAATGACTTGTTGTGGTGTTGGTGGCACTGGCTCTTTGTACCATTTGCATCTCCTACACCTCCTGTGAAGAAGACTGAAAAGCCAAAGTTCTCGCTTTTAAAAAAGAAGCCATTAGCTGTTCCTCAGGTACACAGACTCTATTGTTGATATTTGAAGTGAGGTCCTCCACTTGAGTCTGCAGGCCGTCTACATCCTCCTGTAACTCCGCTATCCTACTATAGACATTGTCTATAGTAGTTGTGGCAATGTTCTGCACTTGCAGTCTGAGCTCATTCATCTCGCTTTGGGTGAGCTTTCGTGGTGCTTTGCCCTCCACTGGCCCTTGTGCTAACCAGACCTGCATAAGGTGTTTATCCACCAAGTTGCTTGTGGTACCTCTGAGAGTTTGCTCCTCTCTGAGTTTGTATATCTCTAATTGCTGTTGTAAAGCCTCCATGCGCTTCGCATGAGGTTCAACCAAATTCGCATAGGCAACAAGCAGATTATTGGCTTCCTTCCAAGCCTTGTTAATGACAGAGATTTCATTTCTATTGGCCATGACCGTTTGTTGCAACTCCAGGATGTGCCTCTCTTGGTCAGCTTCAACCTGCATGTATTGCTTGAAAGTATCCTCATTGCGACAGATTGTATTCTTCATATCGACAATGAGTTTCACTTGCTCAACATTCTCTGCCTCTGCCTTCGTACATCTTTCCGCTTGACTGTTTATTTCTATTGTAGATTGGTCAAGCATAGTTGTGAGTGTAGCACATTGGATGGCCATCCTGTCATGCACTGTCTGCAACTTCGTATGTAGTGCATTCACTTGTTGCAACTTGCTTTCATGCTTCACCTGCATTTGGTATAGCTGTTGCTTATGTGCTTCGTGCAACTGGTCTTGCGCGAGGCCTGCCTCAATAAATTGTTCCTTGGCCAATTGCAAAGCCGCTTCTGTACTCTCCAAGTCTTGCTACATCTTGAGAGTGACCTCTTCATCAACCTTGTTTGCACACTCTGTGGCAAGTCGAGCCTCAAACTCCTTCCTGAGTTCCTCCCTCAAAGCTGCCAATTGAGTAGTGGGAACATGGGATTTGACATAAGTACCCAACAGATTAAGTGTCCTGCTTATGGAACTCATAAGCATGGCCTGTTGAGGGTCATCTTGGTGAGCTTGCTGCTGTTCTCCCTGATCCTCAACAGTGTGATGCCTTACGAACCACTCAAGCCATTGCCCCACCAGATTTTCTTCCTGAACCACTTCATCCGTCACCGGTGCTGCAGTGTCTTGACATTCTACCTGTGGTACCTCCGTCACAGGTGTGTGTATTATATGCACCGCAGGGTTTCCCCTGGACAATTGTTGCACCTCCGGAATCACTGTGTCCTTGACCATACCAGAATATTCATAGAGAAGGTCCCCCTTCTCAATTTCTGCCACCACCTGTTCTGTAGTGGGAATATCTAACCATTCTTTTTCCAAATCAATTATGTCTGGTGGAACTGCATGGACAACTTGTGGTAACTCTGTGACAAGCCGATCATCTGGCTGTGATGGCTGTGATACTGAAGTAACTTCCTCTTCCCTCTCTGAAGGTCATGCTTCCAGTAATAGCAGTTCTCTGTGCTGTTGTGCCCCTTCCTGCACAAGAGCTTGGGAAACATTATCATGCGGATTCCGTGAAGCCAGTGGATCCGCCACTACAGTTTTTCCCCGCCTCTGTCTCTTAGTCTCGGGTTGCCCTGCCCGTTCACCCTCACTGTGTGAAGAGCCTTGCTCTTCCATTGCAGTGGTTTCTGGCTCAAACACTCCCATCTCTTTTCTTTCTCGAGCATCAAGTATGCAAGAATCAAGAATTATTTGAGCAATGATTGGGCCAGACACTATGATAGGAGACTTTGCGGCAGTACCCTGTAATCTTTTCATCTCCTCTACCAGTGCGTTGTACATTATGTCCGCCCATTCTACCTCTTCTCCTCTCAGGGCTTTGAGTATTTCTTTTGTGAAGGATCTGCTCAAATACTGTTGGTTCTGTTTCATGGCAAACAGAACGTTCAATACCTGGCCTACCTCCCTTAGCCCTGGGTACACGGCCTTGGTACAAGCATAACCTTGAGTTTTAAAGAAACTCCCTTCTTGGAATAAGTCCCCTATTTGCAGTCTTGCCCTGTGCTCCTCCACATGCACCTGACCTGCTGGCAATCGAAACAATTGCTGTAGGTATAGGGGAGTAATTACTAATTCAACTCCCTTCACCGTTGTTACTCCTGTCCTTGGCTCAAAGTTCTGCAAGAATTGTAACATGTACTGTCTATGGTGCAATGTCCAATCTTTGCTTTGCAATCCTTCCAATCGCAGCTCATTCAGTAACTTTACCGCCTGTGGAGTAGCAATCGTTTGTTTCTGCAGGATTGTGGTGCTCTTCACCCTGATTTCTTCCATTCCTCTCACTCTCTTCATTCTAGACCCACAGAAATGTTTTGGCTATAACAATTGAAGAAATGCCTGCAGGGCACAAAGCATAAACGTATGGTTGCCACAAAAAGCTATGGGTAATTTCTTGTAAGCCTGCGGGGCTTGCAAGCATCGATCAAGAGAAAAGATCCGCTCCGTTCTTTCGTCCCTATGCCACTGCATAAGTAATATTGCGAGCGTATAGTCTGTTAGTTCCTCCATAGTTTCAAAGCTATAGCATTGATGGTTTGTCCCGCCGAGACGCCCGTTACTTAGAA
>CM060734.1:30781479-30884479 GCA_030704615.1 Takakia lepidozioides
TGACGGAGCTGCCAGCTAGGCCAGCCTTTGAGCGCGCCATGGTGACACCTGGAGTTGTCTTGTTAGACAACCAGGGAGGCATTTTCACTTTGAGTGGACCGGCAGGCAAGAAGTACCGGCCACTGCGGGTCTTGTTGGACTCAGGAGCTCAGCCACTGATGTTGGGCAGAGCTGCTATTGCAGGTTTGGGCCTCATGGAGGCGGATATGGAGCCTTGTCCTTTCCAGATACAGACATCTCTGGGAGGATCAGAGCAGGCTCGGGCATGACACGGCATCAGTTGGCTATTAGACTGCAGCCGGATCATCCTGTAGATGGCTCAGTGATGCGAGCCAAGGCCATTGTGACAGACGCGGTCTCTTACGATGTCCTCGTTGGTGGGGCAGTGTTATACCCCATGGGCTTCACCCTGGATTTCTGGGAGGAGTCAGCATCCTACAGGCCTGGATGGCAGTCAGGGGATGGTCGCCATGCACAGCTCCCTGTGACATTCATTGGGGGTATTGCAGCTGCTCCAGCGGGGCAAGATGCCAACACTAGCCGCCTTCACAGCTGCAGTCAGCTGGCCTGGAGAGTTGCTGGAAGGCAATGCCTATGCAGAGGATGTGCCACCTCCAGCAGAGCAGGATGACATGCATGGTACGGCGGAGTTGCCTGCCATGGTTGCTCACACCCCGTTGTGGGGTACGAGCAAAGATTTGCAGCAAGCTGCTGATGGACGGGTGCAACAAGCTTGGGAAGAAGCTTTTGTACCGTCAGGAGAGGAGGAGAGTTCGGTGATTGCACCAGGGCCACCTCAGTTGTCGCCATTGGACACCACACCTCTTGTATGGCAGCGGCCGGATGAAGGCATTTGCCTTCTGGACTTGTTTGGCGGGATCAGCACCGGATTGGCTGCTGTGCTACAGGCAGGTGTGCGGGTAAGGCGTTACCTGTATGTGGAGAGGGATGAGACTGCACGACGCGTCTCACTGCGCCATGTGGCTCAGTTGGTACAGCAGTACCCTGACTTGTTGCCTGTGTCTGCAGTTCGTGGATACCAACAAGCCTTGCCAGCAGACATTTCCTTGTTGGGGGCGCAAGATTTGGAGCAGGTTGGCTCTATTGATCTGATAGTGGCAGGTTGGCCCTGCCAAGGGCATTCATCAGCCGGGCATGGCAATGGATTACGAGACTCGAGGACGGGTCTGTTTTGGGAGATGGTGCGGATTTTGCGCTGCTTGCAGCTTCATCAAGCTGTATCTCCAGCATACATCTTGGAGAATGTACCACTGATGGGTGATTCTCGGGCCAGGGTGATGGCCAGTGTGCATCAAGTCCGGTCGTGGCTTGGGTCAGCAGTGTTGCTGGATGCAGCTGCAGTGGGGTCACGGGCTCATCGTCCACGACTATGGTGGACTAACTTGATGCCACCCGCACTGCTCAAGCGTGCATTTGATGGGGTGCAGCGGCCAGCACACCTCACCGTGGATGGCATTTTGGACACATGAAGGCAGTCTCAACGTGTGAGACACGATGACCGTTCGCCTTTGGCAGTGGTCAACAGGGTGGGTCAACCACGAGCAGCATTACCTACGCTGCTCAGCTTCCCAAGATCCCATGCTTTTCGGGATGGTGGACCTGGCCTCCTGTGGGATGCTCAGTTGCAGCAGTTAGTGGAGCCTAATGCCGACGAGCGAGAGCGGGCTATGGGGTTTTCCACTGGGACCACGGCGGTGCCTTCTCTTTCTGAGGCATCATGTCGTCAGGTGTTGGGGCAAGCAATGGATCTCAATTGCTTGACCTGGATTGTCAGCTTGGCTATGGCTGAGCAACGTAGAGTGCGGAGTGCACTTCCCTTGACGGTCTCTCTGCCTACCGAGACGGTACAGGCAGCGAGTGGGGGCGAGCCGGTGAGGACCACGAGGTGTAGACATCCATGGCACATGTGGGAGGTGCTCGAGGTTCAGAGGGAGTTGGCAGCGAAGGCAGCTGTGATGGATGAGGTTGGGGATTCTTCTCGGGATGAGGAGGTTCTCAATGATGAGATGATGGGGCAGGATGAGGCCTTGTCATTGACTGAGCAGGAAGGGGGTACTGCTCAAGAGGTTGCAGCATAGCAACCACGGGACGGGTCCTCTACCTCTAAGCCCACTGGACTTAAGGTTGCAGTTACGGAGGACAATTGGGAGCCTGGCATTGGACCCATTGTCACCGGAGGAGAGAGACGACGTATACGGCGGTTCCTGAGGGCTTACAGGAATTGCTTTGCCTTCAGTTTGAAGGACTTGGGAGCACTGAAGGGTCAAGAGATCCGTATTGAGTTGGCCACTGATACGCCAATCTTTCGGAGACCCTATAGATACAGTGACATGGAGAGGTCTTTGATTCAGATGAGGACTCAAGATCTCTGGGAGGCAGGTTTGGTGGAGCTCTCTGGTGGAGAGTATGCTTCAGCCACAGTGATGCCAGCCAAGAAGGATGTCTATGGCAATTGGACGGAGAGACGTATGTGCGGTGATTACCGGCCTGTAAATCGTCAGACCAAGTCCGATAGGTATGCCATGCCAACACCAGAGGAGATCTTTGATGCCATTGGGCATTCCAAGGTCTTTAGCACGTTGGATTTACGATCCGGATATCACCAGTTGCCGATCAAGGAGGCGGATAAGCAAAAGACGGCATTCTGGGGGATCAATGAGCACGGGAAGGATTGCCTATACCAGTGGCGGTTCTTACCATTTGGGCTTAAAAACGCTCCCGCTGAGTTTCAAAGAGTCATGGACAGGATTCTAGCAGGGGTGGAGTTTGCTCGGTGCTACATAGATGACATCATCATCTTTAGTGCTGCGGTGGAGGAGCATGAGAGACACCTTCAGGGGGTATTTGAGCGCTTGAGGACGCACGGATTGAAGTTACATCCGGGCAAGTGCAAGTTTTTCCACAACCAGATTGAGTACCTGGGTCACATGATATATCCTGGAGGATTGGGGGTACAGCAGACTAAGGTAGGGTCCATTGCACAGGTTCCACGTCCCACGGATGTGAGCCGAGTTCGAGCTTTCATGGGGTTAGCAAACTATTACAGACGGTTTGTTAAGGGATTTAGTGCCATTGCAAAGGCTCTAACCAAGCTGACCAAGGTGGACCAGGAGTGGCAGTGGGAAGATGAGCAAGAACAAGCTTTTCAAGAGCTCAAGGCGAGGTTGACCTCGGCGCCTATCTTGAGACGACCTATCAGGGGGCGTCCTTTTCAGCTGCATACAGATTGGAGCATGCTGGGGCTTGGAGCGGTGCTCACACAGGTGGATGATGAGGGAAGAGAGTTCGTAGTGGCTTATGCTAGTCGCTCGAACAATGCTGCAGAGTCTAAGTATAGCTCATATGAGGGAGAATGCTTAGCTGCAGTGTGGGCCGTGGCACACTTCAGGTGCTATCTATACGGCAATCTCTTCACCCTTGTCACGGATCACCAACCACTCAAGTGGTTGATGGAGTCAGACAAGCTTACGGGGAAGCTTGCACGGTGGGCACTCATCCTTCAAGAGTATGACTTTCAGGTGGTGCATCGACCGGGTTTGGTCAATCGAAATGCAGATGGGTTGAGTCGCAATCCATGCACGAGCCAGCAGGATGACACTGGAGCTCGGTGGCATGGTGAGACGGACGAGGAGATGGTGCCCGGATGGCATGCATCTGCATTTCTGTGTATCTTGGCAGCGGAAGGCCAGGTTGGACCTACAACAGGGATGACTGTAGATCAAGTGTCTGAGGACCCTGAGGCCAGCAATGAGCAGGGTGGCGCCAAAGATATACATGAGGATTCAGTTGTGTTGGACTACCTCCGCAGTGGAGACACGACAGCCACTATGACTGCCAAGGAGAGGGATCGGATCCTACAACGAGCCAAGAGGTTCAGGTGGGAGGGGACACACCTGCTCCGAGTGTGGGAGGATGGTCGAGTGAGGATTGTGCCTCACCCAACACAGCGGGCACGGTTAGTGCGGCATGCCCATGAGGAGTTGGGGCATTTTGGGGTGCGACGCACTCATAGTCTACTGCAGGGGCAGTATTGGTGGCGTGGTATGCACACAGAGGTGCAACAATTTGTGGCTAGGTGCATGGTGTGTGACAGGGTGCGTGCTTCATTCAACGCCCCTACTCCACAATTGCACCCTCTTCCGATCATGGGATTGGGCTACAGGTGGAGTCTTGACTTCGCAGGGCCGTTGCCACTGACCATGCGCCACAACAAGTACGTGTTGGTGATGGTGGAGCACTTCTCCAAGTGGATTGAATTGGTTCCATTGCCTGATAAGGCTAGTGAGGGAGCTGCGTATGCATTCCTGGATTGTGTGCTTAGCCGATTCGGTGCTCCAGCTGAGGTACTCACGGACCAAGGGAGAGAGTTCTTGGGGGAGTTTCAGGCTTTGTGTGACAAGGCCTTGATAGACCACCGCACCACTTCTCGGGATCATCCTGAAGCCGATGGCTTGGCAGAGAGAGTTGTTCAGACAGTAAAGAGGGGTTTGCGCAAGTATGGCTTGCAGAAGGGACACCTAGGAGATTGGGACCTTCAGTTACCCTGGTTAGCCATGGGCTACAGGTTCAGCAAGCAAGCATCACTTGCCTCCTTCTCACCATACTTTCTTCTCTTTGGCCGAGAGCCGGATTTGCCTACATCCATTCGCAGAGAAGCTGCTACAGTTCTTAACCTTGACGATCCGGACGTGTGGGCACGTGCATGTGAGCAGCGTGCAGAGTTGTTCAAGAGAGTCATGCCTATGGCTTTCGAGAACCTTGCCATTGCACAACACCGTGATACGTTGAGGTATGCTACCATACGTGGTGGGGGCTATCGTCCTGGGGTTCGGAGATTCAACCCTGGTGACTATGTCTATCTGCAGCAGACTGCTCCTACGACCCTGGATGTGACTGCAGGACGTGTTATTTTGAGGGTTCGAGAGGTCTTGCCCTCAGGCGTCTTGGTCTTGGAGGGTCGGGATGGCATCACTTGGAAGGACCATGTGCGTAATTGTGCGCCATGTCACCTTCCGAATGTCGATGGCAGGATTGACCCAAACCTGGCAGTGGTATCTGCAGGTTTGAGGTGCATGTTGTGTGGGTCTGCTAAAGGGGCAGCCACCATGCTGGTATGTGATCGGTGCTCTAGAGGTTGGCATATGGGATGCTTGACTCCACCTCTTGAGATGGTTCCGGATGGGGATTGGTTCTGTCCACATTGCATTGGATAGGGGGAGTGAATACAACCATGGGAGGCTAACAAGAAACGCAAGGCCCAGCTACTAGGAGACCTTGAACACACGAGATCTTGGCTCAAGTTCATAGATTGCAAGACGGCGACTAACGATGGGGCTACTCTTGTACCCGGCCTCTTGGTTGATAGAGTTTGAGCACGATAAAGACAGTGATAGAGGACTTAGTACGGCTGTGGCTATTACATCTTGTAGCTATCTGGAGGTAGAGGGACCTATCCACCAGCTAGGGGGGCGATTGTGCTAGACTACTTTATTGTGCCTATATGTGTGGTGTGGTCTGGACAGCGATGTAGTTGTGTAGCGATATGTATGCGCACGACAGCTGTCAAGTTAAATAAGCACAGTGTGAAAACAGCTAGAATAAAACTAGTTATTTGTATTTAACACTTGGATTTAGGTCAAGTGTTAAATCAGGTGTCAAGTTTAGTTTGACACCTGGTCTGTCTTATCTTCACGAGAGCGGCAGTCGCGCAGCTCATCTCTCTCGAGTTGAGCCTGCGCGACCGAGCTCCTGCATGTGTTTAGGTTTTAGTGTGCTTATGTAGGGATACAGGTTGTTGTGGGGTGGAGTCCCCATAGCTTGGGGTGCCCCTGGCTCGACTTCAGTTTCAATGAGTGATAGCGATGGATTTTATATTTCTTGTGTTGGGAGTGTATGTCCTTTCAAGCTTCTTTATCGATTGTGCTAGACTACTTTATTGTGCCTATATGTGTGGTGTGGTCTGGACAGCGATGTAGTTGTGTAGCGATATGTATGCGCACGACACCCAAAATGTGGTTCAATCTGATAATCACAAAGCGTTGGGTCTCAACAATTTTTTCCATGGTGTGGGCATCCTGAAGATAGAATGTGAGGAAGGATTTATTGTCTTGGGCTCTCTAGCACCATAGGGATGCTTCGCCTTTGGTTACCAATTTTGAAAGCCCCGAGGCTGAGGCATAGGGTTTTTTCGCCAACGGTTTTTGAGAAATGAAAGCGTTGGTGGTGTGTGTTAATTAGGATGTGATGGTGAGGAAACATCGACCCGTCTCCCTCGAGGATGGGGAGGTAGTACCACATATCGATTGTGGCCCTAGAGCGACTGTTTTTCGTGGCGAGGAGCCACCCATTGCACCTGATCCAATACAGGCTATCGGGCACAATCGTAGAAGGGACCGGGGCCAAATTTCAGGTGATGCGGAGGATGTTGACACTCCGGGATCGAGTCGGGCACGCCGCGGGTTGCCCCCTCGCGGGCCACCCCGTCCAACCACGTCCACCTTTGCCCCCCCCCCCCGACAGGATTGAGTGTTGATGCACTAAGTGTTGGGAACGGATACCGCCGGGTGGCACCAGACCACCGAGGCGACGACTGCATGTTGTCGAAAAACATTACAAGAAGAACAAGATTGCGGATGCGGCAAAGGTGAGTGTTTTTCCCACCCCTTTCATTAACATTCATTTAAGGTACATTTAGGTTTATCTAATAATATAGTATGATTGGTAAGCATATATGAATCCAAATTACAACATAAGTATTGATGCGTCGTTCACTACGCATATTGCAGCCATGACTTGATGCCCAAGCTCACAATCACATTGCACTGGAGGCATTTCGCGCCGGTCTACTTGCAGAATTTGTGCCAGAGCATGTGCCCGATGTGACTAGTTGGTTCCCCCAGCAGCACGTAGATGAGATGCGTAAGGTCGAGGGGTATCGTAGGTGTCGTAGGCGTTATGGCCGGCGACAAGCAGGCCCCCCCCCCCCCCCCTCCAGTTTCCTCAGGCGGTCCCCTTGATTGTGGCCTCCCCCCCCCCCCGTCTATTTCTTTGCCTGATCCGGACGTTGTACCCCCGGCTACACCTCCGGCATTACATCCTCAACTACCTCCGCTTTCATCTCCTCCGCCAGCAGTACCACTACCACCACCACCACCACCTCCACCTCCACCTCCACGTGCATGTGCCCCCTGAACCCCTAGGAGGGGTCGGCTTCGCCCTAGGTTTTCTCCCCTTCGGCTTGGGCGGCCTGAGCCGGATCCTCGCCCCTAATGGGAAGCACATAGGACTATGTTACTGAGGACCGTCCAACCTCGTTGTTGGGGGAATCATCTCGACCCTCCCACCCCCATCCGAGAAACTGTGTAGTTCGAGTATTGGGGGAGACGGTATGTTGTGAGAGCGGCTACAGACCCTGCTATGGGTCGGGGTTTATTCACGGTCAATGATATTGTGGTTCCTCCTCGGAGAAACAACATGGTGGACTTGTTTCCCTACTTCGGTCGATACTACACCTCCGCGGAGTTGCGTACATTACGCCTCGAAGCCCCATACATCCTACCCTACATTTTGTGTGTCAATGGACAGGATGTACGTAGACGTGGGTTGTCTCCCATTGAGATCAGATTTTGTGATGGTGACCCCGACATCTTCGGCAATGTTGCTGGGCTGGTCAACAGTTCTTTTGGTCATCCTAGGAGAACCAATGTAGTATGGGACGAGCGAAACGATGGGAATGAGAGCTTTTGTGGTCATACGTCGATATACTGTGAGGGGATGCACATGTTTGTGATGACATGTGCTAGTAGGACTATTAGGGCTGGCAGCGAACTATTTGCATCATACGAGTTCTCCCGGGATGATTGGGACCTCCGATAACAGCGTGAGTGGGATGTGTATGATAGAAATAGGGTTCCTTTGAGACAGGGATCGCGTAGAGGGGCATTGTAGATATTCTCATGATGTACTTTGTATACATCCGATTAATTGATTGATGTAAATATTTTTCTTGTTGCTTGTGTGGGTTGCAACTTTGCATATGTGATCTAAACATACTTATGCACATGTGGCCCAAATATGAGCTTGAACCAAATTGATTCAATAGGTCATTCTAGTGTTGAACGCAGCTACATGTCATAGAGACGGAAAATTGCGTTTCGCCTGCAGATGATTTTTTTTTATTCCATTTTTAAGCCATATGCTTAATGATAGCATATGCAATGTGCGTGCAAAATTTGCGAGTAAACAAAAGTCATTTGGACCCATAACCAGATTTTGTTCTCTCATTTACACTCCAAAGTTGAGTTATCTTCAACTTCATGCACTCTTCATAGAGAGTTCTACAAAAGTGACCCTAGAAACATACTAATTTTTTTTCCATTTTTTTTTTGTCCAACGTTTTGCATGGATGTAGTGGTGCAAAGCTCGATGTCACAAAATAAAATAGAGCTAAAAATAAAATCATTACGCCCCTCAAAACCACAATCATATATTTTCTAAATGCTAATATTTATTTTAAAATAATTTAAATTCGATTTAATTCAAAATTGGTGCAAGGGTGAGTGCGTCGTTGGGGAGGCAAATGTTTTTTTTTTTTTTTTTTTTTTTTGGGCTGCTGGATCTTTGTACAGGTGTTGCACACATATTTAAGCACATATAAGAAAATAAAGCTTGAGCCACATCCGTTTGTTGGGTGTAATGGCATGAGAGGATTTTCTTTCACATTAATAAACAAAAATTGGTTGATAGGGTGAATGCGTCATTGGGGGGACAAATGATTTTGTTTGGGTTTGAAACTTTGCATGCGTGTACGTTGCGCACATACATATAATTATTGAATGACATATTTGATGCACGCACACATTGAAGGTTGTTGTTTGCATTTCGCTTATAATGAGTTGTATGGTTGCAATGACACATTATAATATATGTCCCTATGTTCATTTGTTCGCATCAGGACTTTGTCCATCCCTTCCCGGTCCTTTCTCTTGGCACCCCATCCGAAAACAACCCAAGTACATCAGGCGGTAGCCGTGGGCGAGACGCCGTCCCCACGGTACCGGACGATGATGACGATGACAGTGACAGTGACAGTGACAACAACAATGAGCATGGAATTAAACAGGAGGATGTACAAGCCATGGAGGATCTCTTAATGCATCATGTGGGCGCTCATGCATCCCATGAAGAGGGAACCTGGCCAATCGATGATCCTGAAATGGCCCCCTCAAATGACATGGAGAGGGAGGCGAGAACTCCCTTGTACGAAGGGGCGAAAGTGAGTCGACTCTCAACAATCTTACTTTTGCTCAATCTTCAAATTCGATTTGACATAAGTAATGTTGGGATGTCTGCCATAATGCGAACTATTACAGACTATATCCTTGCTCCACACTTGAAACCCAAGATGCCACGGTCGCGGAAAGAGGCCTGCAAAGTCTTGGACTTTGTGGGGATGGGCTATAAGATTTTTCATGCATGTCCATGTGATAAAACCCTATACTACGGAGAGGATTCGCGTCTCACCAAGTGCCCAAAGTGCAAGAAAGACCAATATCGGGATGATGTCCAAGGGAAAAAAGTACCACGCAAGGTATAAGTGTCATTCCCCCTCGCATAGAGATTACTTTCTTTAATCTTCTCAATGCATGTAAAGTGTATTCCACAAAGTTTAGGGTTTAGAGAGTAGTACTCATGCAAGATCTGATTGTGGTTTTGGAAGGAGTGAGTGAGGAGTGGAAGGAGCGACGTTCGGTTTTGACCATTCATGCCCAAATGAGGGAGAGGCTGCTTAAAGAGAAAGACATAAGGGTGTTGTATTATGTGTGCTAATGGGATGATTACATGTGGGGGGCGTGGGGTATTTCATCATAGAAAATGCATTACTTTCCGATCATCCCGCGATTGAGGGCATAGTACCGAAGCCCCCAATTGGCCAGACTCATGAGATGGTACGCCTCGCTTTGGAGCCCCCCGGGAAAGGTGTGCGGGCCACAAGATTCACAAGCATGGAGGCATATTGAAAAGATGTGGCCTTTTCTCTTGGAGGACCCACGACATGTCCACCTCGGCTTCTCCTCGGATGGGGTCAACCCATTTTTTGTCCAGTCATGTAGTCATTCCACTTGGCCAGTGACCATGGTAAATTACAACATCCCTCCGTATCTTTCAATTAAAAAAGGGCATATCATGTTGGCTGCCATTGTGCCAGATGAGTGTATTCATTTCATGTTTATTATTGCCTTGGACTTTACATTAAACTTCTGATCTCTGACGCAATTCGGATGCAAGATTGATGAGTGACATAATCATGGAGTAAGACGTGTAATTTATTTTGTAGTATAATTTGCATATTGGTGGAGCATTGAAATAATGATGTGAATGTCTCATAAGGAAAAAACAGTGACAAACATGGACACGTACTTGCGACCTCTTGTTGATGAACTTAAGGAGCTATGGAGGGGGGTCCCGGCATTGGGTGCTTCACTTGACCCTATGGCCGGACAATCTTTTCAGATGAGAGGCATCTTGTTTTGGACAATGCATGATTATCCAAGTATATTATGTTTCCCATGAACAACCCGCGTACATTCATTTGTCAATGTCGGATAATATCGATGAGGATTGGGATTGATTGAAGTAGCGGCGACAGTCTTGTGCACCGTAGCTTGGGGTAGATGACATTATGGGCCATGCATATGACAACTTTTTGTTTTTGCTAATATGGCGGGATGTATAGTACATGACTAACTGTTTGCTCGGGGCTAAGCACCAAAGGGTACCATGCATGCTTGCATTGTGGTGATGATCTTGATACACATAGCTCCCGCCATCTTCACAAGATGGTGTATCCCAACTACCGCAAATTTCTTCCTATGAGCCATCGATGGAGAAGAAGAGAGAAACATTTGTTTGATGACAAAGAGGAAGTACGTCCCCCCCCCCCCTAATGACACCGTCCAAGCAGTTTTGGGAGGACCGATGGAAGGAGGCCCATGCGGGCACGGACGGTGAAGTGGACGTGCCCAGCATGAAACGACTTTCAATCTTTTACGAGTTGCCATATTGGGCGGTACATATTCCACAAAAACACCGTCAATATCCCTATGCATGCATGTGATATTGCACATTTGGTATGCGTTGCATTGTCACTTTCACGTAAAAAAATTTGTGTAAGTATTTGTGGGTGGGGATATATGTAGGACCTGAAGATTCGCCATACTTACGGTAGAAGTATAGGCGCGCACCTTGGCAATGGACAAAGGAGGAATACAAGAAAGTGATAGCCACCATAAGTGCTGTCCGAACACCAATTGGTTATGGGTCATCCCTCCGTACGAAGTTCAGTGAAGAAGACGGGGTCCATGGTTTGAAGTCTCATGACTACCACAATCTATTGCAAGACATCTTGCCCATTGTAGTACGTGGGACATTGACTCCCGAGGTTTGTGAGACAATCTATAGATTGGGAGGCTTGTTCCGGTGGATTTGCTCGAAAGAGTTGGAGGAAGCGGATTTTCCACGCATGAAGAAGGAGGCGGCGGAGGTAATGTGTATGTTGGATATGCACCTTCCTCCCTCCTTCTTTGATATCCAAGTGCACTTGGTAGTGCACTTAGTGGAAGAGGCTTCGATTGCCGACCCCGTTCATTCTCGGTGGATGTACTTCCTTGAGCGTTATATGAAGACTTTGAAAGGATTTGTAAGACAAATGGCGCACCCAGAGGGTAGCATGGCGGAGGGGTATACGTTGCAAGAAGTTATGTTCTATTGCACGGAGTACATGGCAAGGGTGGATGAGGAAGCCCCTCGGATGTGGAAGGAAGAGGAGGATGCACGAACCAAAGACATCGTTTTGCCCAAAAAATCGAAGAGGGTAAAATTGTCGACCTTGGTGATTGAGCAAGCGCATGACTTCATATTGAAGAACACCCCATCCATACATGAGTGGGAGGCAAGATACAATAATCTTGTTCAACAACGAGAGGAGGAGACACTTGCATGGAGGCGGAACCATCCAAGGCCAGTTACTAGACGCCCACGACGAGGAGTGGGCCGCCGGAATGTTCCTTTACAAAATTTGCCCATGGAATTGCAGCCTCTAAGTTCATTCCAACAGTGGCGTCGGACTTCAGTTGATGGGGTCGTTGCTCAAGGAGAGGTGGTTTCAGATTTGGTGCAAGACATTGCAAGGGGCCCCTCTCAATTCGCAACCTCATACACGGCGGTTTGGGTTCACGGTCGTCATTTCCGCATTCGTGCTCTTGACATGAAGCGCAAAACAAGCTTTGATTCTGGCTTGTGTGCCACATATTGGCAAGACTCCGTGTGGGGCAAGGGAGATACACGACATGCTATGAGCAAACTTGAGTACATTGGAGAGCTTGAGAGCATACTCCAACTTTAGTATACAAGGTACCGGCCTCTTCTCTTCAAGGGAAGGTGGTTCCAGCCACATCTTGTGGGGCCCTCTGCAACACTAGTGCAAGATGATTGTGGTTTCATGCGCGTCAATGCAGATAGGCTCAACCCTACTCATCGTCCCTCCGATGAGCCTTTTTCACGGCCTTCAGACATGGAGCAAGTTTTCTTCTCCGATGACAAAACAAGAGGGGGGAATTGGAGGTGGTTGTGCATGCTCAGCCAAGAGGAAGACGTATCTATCATGGTCTCGGATCTCCATGGGATGAGGCAATTGCGGTGGACGGAGAGACTGGTCATAATGATGCTGATGATGGAGGTTGGATAGAGGGGGTAGAAGAGGATGATAACGCACCGGACAATGCATCCCGGACCCTATATGATGAAGCTCCAAAAGATACGGATGTTGGAGAAGAAGACGAAGACACGGCCACTGACAACGAGGTGGAGGATGATTCGGAGGTGCTTTTGAGGGCCGGACCATTTATGACGATGACTCCGATGACCAAGAAGACTTGTAGCTTGATGAGGATGAAGAAGCTCCGGATGATGATGTTCAAGTTGATTAGACACAAAATCAAAGCTACATAACAATTCTCGCACTGAACTGTACCCATCCCTTCGATTGATTGTACATGTACATGCATATTGTAGCTTATTTCTATGATTGATCAAATATGGCTGTGGCTGGTAGTCTTTTAAGAAAAAAGGCAGAGGCAATGAATATGTTGGAGAACCACATACAAATGTGGTATTAAGAGAATTATCAAAATGAATGTCACAATCTACAAGAAGGTCCACAACAACAAACTAAACCATAAAGAAAAAAAAAACACCCTACCCCAGTACCATATGAAAAAAAAAAAAAACTAAGAACCTCCAAAGGCCCTAAACCTAAACCTAGAAAGCCCTGCCGTCGCTGCCTGTGACCTCCACGCGTCGCAACCTGCGACGCGTTTTTTTTGGATTTATGAGGTCGGGGGTCGCAAACTGTGACCTGCTTTTTTGTTTTGAAAGAATAGGGCAGCCGGGCAATTTGCGACGGCCTGGCGTCGCAAGAAAGGGCTGCGATGAAAGAAATGGCAAGAAAGGGGTTTTTTTTTGGGCGTGCGATGACCGGCCGTCGCCAGAAAGGGCTGCCTTCTGCCCTTCGTTGGGGGGCGATGCTTGGGCGTCGCACGGAAGGGCTGCCTTTTGCCCTTCATCCGCCCGTGCGACGGCCAGGCGTCGCCGCCTGGCCCTGGCGCCAGGTGGCGACCCGCGGGGTTTGGTTGCGACGGCCGGGCGTCGCAAACAGGCTCCGCGGGGTTGGCGTTGCACGCTCGGTGCCGCGCGGGGCATGGGGGCGCAGCTGGCGTCGCAACCCCCCCCCCCCCCCCCCCCCATTTGTTGTAGTGCCTCTTGTGTGCGCTGCTTGAGTATGTAGTTGGGTGATAACTGATTGGTCTCTGAGGACCACCACGGTGCAGCTGAGGAGCAATAGATTCAAGCACCGCTGCACAATGGACAAACTTCTTCACATTGTATACTATGAAAGCTACACTTTTCCTTTACGGTTGTCCCACCATTGTAGAGAACTTTCAAAACTTCATGGCAGCACTGTAGACGTTTGTGCCCGAAAATCGGACTCAATCAAAACTGTGACAGGTTCTTTTTTGGAGGAGTTCTAGTTAAACTTCAACAACATTCACACGAGTCACTGTGGGCTCATTGGACACTATACAATGAGGAATATTCCAACATGTCCAAGATGCTAAACAAGCTTGTGCATGACAAGGCTGTGTCATTGTGAGTCATACTCACTTTCATCTGCAAGCTCCAAAGGAGCTCCACCATCTACACCAGAACCGCACTTTGAACTCTTCCATCACCATACTGTTCTCAATCTTGTGGCATGGCAATTAGCTTCCCTTGCCAACACTCCAACAACATTCTAGCAATGATGCAGAATAGAATCGAGGAATGTGCAATAATTCGAGGTCGATTACTGGTTTTCCAATGAAATCGAGTAGACACATACTGAACTGCTTGGTATAAGTAATGCTGCTTAATCGCCCTCTTCTCTCTCCATCTCCCTGTCTATGTGACATGCAGACAAGAGTAGTTCTTGCAGTGTTCCATGTGAGGATGCAGTCTGAGTGATAGCCATGTGAAGACCACGAGAGCATTCAAAGGCTTTGGCGTACAATAATATAATCCAAACGCATGACGATGAAC
This sequence comes from Takakia lepidozioides, assembly GCA_030704615.1. Taxonomy (NCBI): domain Eukaryota; kingdom Viridiplantae; phylum Streptophyta; class Takakiopsida; order Takakiales; family Takakiaceae; genus Takakia; species Takakia lepidozioides. The sequence continues at coordinate 30,796,135 of CM060734.1, forward strand.
ATTCAACATGAAATTTAGGGCTGATTATGGGAAAAACAAGGTGAAATGTGTTGAAGAAGGTGCCTTGAGTAGCAGTGCCTGATTTTATCAATTGTGCCGCTGCTGCTGCGACCCATGGAGGATTCATCTTGAGAGCTAGAGGTGCCCAGAGGATCTTCAGGAGGCTCCTGAGAGTTGATGAGAGAGGCTAAAACTTGGCCTTCTGGCATAGCCCATCCAAGAAGAGGGAAACCATGCTCTTTTATCATCAAGTAGATTTTGATTTGAAGTCACCTGGCATAAGAAACCATAACCAACTTGTCATGTCTGTCATGACACTTTAGAGGTACTAGAAAACAAATACAGTTGTCTCATGTGGCAAGAGCGAGAAGAAAAGAACAAACAAACAGGTTGTTGGAAACGAATGCATATCGAACAAGGAAATCACCTGCTCACATTATCCAAAGTGGATTCAAGCCCAACGTTTTTCCATGCAACACCTTTGTTAACATGTATGTGAAGTGTGGGAGCATTGTGGATGCACACCAAGTGTTCAACAAAATGCCTGAACAAGGTTTGATCACGTGGAATATAATGATGGCAGGACTTAGCAAGCATGGTTGTGGTAAGAATGCCTTAGAGACCTATGAGCTAATGATGCAAGAAGGGGTGAAGCCCAACCAAATCACATTTGTTTGTGTTTGCAAGGCATATGCGAGCCTAGCAACCCTGGAGAAGGGCAAAAAAATCCATGGTGACATCTTCAAAGCTAGAATAGTACCAAATGCCATTTTGAGCACTGCCCTGATAAAAATGTATGCCAAACGTGGGAGCATTGAGGATGCAAAGGGAGTGTTCAACAATTTGGTTGAATGAGATGTGATTTCGTGGAACGCGATGATCGCTGGATATGCTCAACGTTGGTGCGGGATGAAGGCTTTGGAGACCTATGAGCAAATGATTCAGGAAGGGTTGAACCCAGACCGGGTCACATTCGTTTCCATTTGCAATGTGTGTGCAAGCCTGGCAGCCCTCATTGACATGTATGCCATTGAAGACGGAAGCATTGAAGAATGCAAAGGGAGTGTTCGTCAGGATGGTTGAACGAAATGTGGTATCATGGAGTGCTATGATTGCAGGAGATGCATAGCATGCGTGTGGGATTGATACTGCCAATGTGACAACAGAAAAGTATCCTGAAACAGGTAACAGAGACGAGGAGAAGCTGTGGAATGATTACTTTTCTGACCCCAGTCAATGGTGGGACAATCGAGGCAAGAAGATGAATGCCTGTTAGATCACAGAGAGTAGCAGACGCAATTGAGCATAGGAACTGTGGAATTTATAGCCTCCATTCTTCTAAGTTTACTTTCTCTACTATCCAGAAATCAATCAGAAGGTTCATGGATACAGCAGGCAAGGGTACCACCAATAGTTTGGAGGCTGTGATGGCTGCATATGTGTGGGGAAAAAGAAGCTCACCTTGGAATAGGAGTGAAGATTGACCTACATTGGCAGCATCGGCAGGCAAGTCATGCACCCTTTCATGTACCCTCTTCTTCCACTACACAACGTGTCCTTCCAGAAATTCTGCTTTGATTACCCAATAACCGTGTTGTATCTGTGGATACATCTCAATGTGTTTATCCTTCGACTTGCTCCATTTCATGCAGGATTCAGTGTGTAGCCTGCTAACAGCACCAACGGATGTGCACACAATATTGAAAGAGCTAAGCACCAAGTGCATGCCATTGCCAGAGAGGGTTGGAAGATTAGATGAGGGTTTGACAGATTCAACAAGAATCATTAACGAAGGGTGGCTGACACTACTACGTTTAGGGAGGGTTAGCAACGCCGGGACCCCGAGCGCGCCAGACGCGACGACCCTCCTGCGACTGCTGCGCTGCGTAGGCACCTGGCCCGGAAATAGCGACGTCTGCGCGTCGCCGCAGTGCCGCTCCGGTGACGCTTCGGCAGCTTGCGATTCAGGTACGTCGCTGCAGTTGGGGCATGACCCGCCAGCAAGCTGGGGTTGCGACGCCCGGCGTCGCACGTGCCCTCTGCGACGCTCCCGCAAGGCTGTGACGCCCGGGAATCGCAACAACACCCCCTCACACTTAGGTGCGTGGGGATGGCCGAGCCAGCTCGCACTGGGGTTTGCGACGTCCCAACGTCACAGCAATGCCACAATGGCGACGTTCCGATTCCCCGCAGTTGCAGGCTTGCTGGGGCGTCGCAAGTGCCCTCTTGCCTAGGGGTCTAGGATTGGGGATTGCTGCTACATAATAATTGTTTTTTGGCTGTGTTTGGTTCTGTGAATTCGACCCTTGCACCACTACATCCGTGTAAACTATTGGACCATATGCTTAATGACAACGTTTGCAATGCGTGTGCAAATTTTGGGAGTGAACAAAAATCATTTGGACTGAAAACCATATTTTCTTCCCTCATTTGCACTCCGAAGTTGAGTTCTTTTCAACTTCATGCACTCTCCATAGAGAGTTTCGCAATAGTGAGTGAAAGAAACTCTTTGTTTATTTTTATTTTTGTTTGGTCCATTTTTTTCCATGGATGTAGTGGTCTGGGGTTTGCATTCACAGAACAAAATAGAGCTAAAACAAAAATCATTGCGTAGGAAAAATCCGCAATCATAGATATTGTAAATGTAGGGGGTTGCGACCTCCATGGGTCGCCTTGCGACGGAATTGCGATGCCCCAACAGATCTGCGACGGCGGGGAATCGCAAAATTGTCTTTTCTGTGTCTTTGCAAAGGTCATGGCAGAGGCCAAGCTGAATGGATCCATTGTTGCAAATCTTTTTAGTCCTCCTTCTGTGCTACAATATAATAGGTCTATCTTGCATGTAGGAGACCGTGATCAACCCGGGCGGCCTTATTGTTAAAGACAAAGGGCAAGAAGAGGGGGTGGGGACACTAGGAAAGGAAAAGGGAAGGGCCATGGGATTAGAGGGTTGAGGGTAGATTGCTTTGGCAATGGCTTTGGCAACATTGTTGTCTTTCACACCAATTTCGAAGATTCTTTCTGTTGCATCGAGATCATGGTAACCAAATCGATTGAAGGGTTTCCAGGGGTAAGTCTTGGTCAGCACTTGTAGAACAAGAACCATGTCTTCCAACATTCTTGCCCTCGTACAAAAACTCAACAATCCTAGAGTCACTTTTCGAGTCACAACTTCACTAAAATCATTCCTAGATCGCCACACCTACAAAGGATTTTTTTCATGGATTTTTCATTAATCAATCATAGAAATAAGCTACATGCATGTACATGTACAATCAATCGAAGGGATGGGTACAGTTATGTGCGAGAATTATTATGTAGCTTTGATTACGTGTCTAATCGACTTGAACATCATCATCCGGAGCTTCTTCGTCCTCATCAAGCTGCAAGTATTTTTGCTCATCAGAGTCATTGTCATAAATGGCCTGGTCACCAAAAGGCACATCTGAATCATCTTCCACCTCGGTTTCAATGACCATGTCTTCATCTTCTTCTCCAACACCTGCATCTGATGGAGCCTCATCGTATAGGATCCGGGATGCATTGTCCGGGGCGTTATCATGACCAGTCTCTTCCTCCTCCGCATTTGCCTTGCCCCATGTAGATCCCCGACCATGATAGATACGTCTTCCTCTTGGCTGAGCATGCACAATCACCTTCCAATTTCCTGATCCGGAGAAGAAAACTTGCTCCGTGTCTGAAGGCCATGAAAAAGGCTCATCGGAGGGACGATGAGTAGACTCGAGCCTATCTGTATTGACGCGCATGAAACCACACTCGTCTTCCACTATTGTTGCGGATGGCCCTACAAGATGTGGCTGGAAGATAAGAGGCCGGTGCCTTGTATACTGAAGTTGGAGTATGCTCTCAAGCTCTCCAAAGTAGTTGAGTGTGCTCATGGTAGGTCGTGTATCTCCCCTACCCCACACGGAGTCTTGCCAATATGAGGCACACAAGCCAGAATCAAACGTTGTTTTGCGCTTCATGTTAAGAGCACGAATGCGGAAATGACGACCATGAACCCAAACTGCCGTGTATAAGGTCGCAAATTGAGAGGGGCCCCTTGCAATGTCTTGCACCAAATCTGAAACCACCTCACCTTTCGCAATGCTATCCTCTACTTCAGTCCAAAGCCAATGGCGGAATGAACTTAGAGGCTGCAATTCCATGGGCAATTCTTGTGAAGGCACATTCCTACGCCCCTTGCTCGCGGAGCGCGTGTAGTCGCCCTTGCATGGTTCCGCCTCCACGCAACCGTCTCCTCCTGTCATTGTTGTACAAGGTTATTGTATCTTGCCTCCCACTCATGTATGGATGGGGTGTTCTTCAGTATGAACTCATGCGCTTGGTTAATCACCATGATGGGTAATTTTATCCTCTTTGAATTTTTGGGCAAAACGATGTCCTTGGTTCGTACATCCTCATCTTCCTTCCACATCAGAGGGGCTTCCTTATCCACCCTTGCCAAGTACTCCATGCAGTAGAACATAGCCTCTTGCAATGTATACCCCTCCGCCATGCTACCCTCTGGGTGTGCCATTTGTCTTACATGTGCTTTCAAAGTCTTCATGTATCGCTTAAGGTAGTACATCCACCGAGAATGAACGGGGCCGACAATCGAAGTCTCTTCCACTAAGTGCACTACCAAGTGCACTTGGATGTCAAAGAAGGAGGGAGGAAGGTGCATCTCCAACATACACATGACCACCGCCGTCTCCTTCTTCATGCGTGGAAAGTCCGCTTCCTCTAGCTCTTTGGAGCAAATCCACCGGAACAATGCTCCCAATCTATAGACTGTCTCGCGAACCTCGAGAGTCAATGTCCCACATACTACAATGGGCAAGATGTCTTGCAATAGATTGTGGTAGTCATGAGACTTCAAACCATGGACCCCGTCTTCGTTGAACTTCATACGGAGGGATGACCCATAACCAGTTGGTGTTCGGATAGCTCCTATGGTGGCTATCACTTTCTTGTATTCCTCCTTTATCCATTGCCAAGGTGCACGCCTATACTTCCACCGTACAACACCCTTTGGGTCCACACCATTTTCTTCGGCCCTTAGATGGGGCATGCGACCCTGCTCCTCAAGTTCCTTTCTAACACCGAGAGAATCTCCTTTCGCAGCCACTCCCTTCTTTGCCGGCGTGCCATGAAGAACACGAAAAAGGGACGAGCAAACATTCTTCTCAATATGCATGGGATCTAGAAGATGACGAATCTTCAGGTCCTACACATATCCCCACCCACAAATTCTTACACGTCTATTTTGTCGTGAAAGTGACAATGGAAATCATACAAAACATGCAATATCACATGCATGCATAGCAATATTGATGGTGTTTTTGTGGAATATGTACCGCCCAATATGACAACTCGTAGAAGATTGAAAGCCGCTTCATGCCGGACACCTCCACCTCACCGGACCCCTCCGGATGGGCCTCCTTCCATTGGTCTTCCCAAAAGTGCCCAGATGGTGTCACAGGTGGGGGATGTAACTCCACTTTGCCATCAAACAAGTGTTTGTCTCTTCTTCTCCAATGATGGCTCATAGGAAGAAACTTGCGGTAGTTGGGATACACCATCTTGCGAAGATTGCTGGAGCTTTGTGCATCAAGTTCATCGCCACAATGCAGGCATGCGTGGTACCCTTTAGTGCTCAACCCCGAGCAAACAGTAAGTCCTGTAGACATTCCGCCACATTAGGAAAGACAAAAAGTTTCCATGTGCATCTACCCCACTACGGTGCAGAAGACTGTCGCCGCTACTTCAATCAATCCCAATCCTCATCAATATCCCTTGACAGGTAAATGTACGCGGGTTTCTCATGGGGAACATAATATACCTGGATAATCATGCATTGTCCAAAGCAAGATGCCTCTCATCTGAAAAGATTGTCTGGCCATAGGGTCAAGTGAAGCATCCAATGCCGGGACCCCCCTCCATAACTCCTTCAGTTCATCAACTAGAGGTCGCAAGTACGTGTCCACGTCTTTCACTTGTTTTTTCCCTATGAGATATTCACACCATTAATTGTTTCAATGCTCCACCATGCTAATTATACTTCATAATGAATGACACATCTTACTACATGATTACGTCACTCATCAATCTTCCATCGGAATTGCACCAAAGAGAAGAAGATTAATGTAAAATCCAAAGTAATAATAAGCATGAAATGGGAACACTCACCCGGTACAATGGCAGCCAACATGATATGGCCTTTTTTTTATTGAAAGATACGGAGGGATGTTGTAATTCACCATGGTCACCGGCCAAGTGGAATGACTACATGACTGGACAGAGAATGGGTTGACCCCATCCGAGGAGAAGCTGAGGCGGACATGTCATGGGTCCTCCAAGAGAAAGGGCCACATCTCTTCAGTATGCCTCCATGCTTGTGAATCTTGTGGCCCGCACACCTTTCCCGGGGGGCTCCGATGCGAGGCGTGCCATCTCATCAGTTCTGCCAATGAGGGGCTTCGGTAGTGTGCCTGCAGTCGCGGGATGATTGGAAAGTAGTGCATTTTCTGGCACCATCCCCATATCGGCCCCATATCATAATCAGTGTCATTCATATCTCTAAGTAAAACCTTACGTCTTGTAGCAGTTGCAAAAATGTAGAATGCAATATACAAGTATATTGTGGCGCGGGTATACTTTGCGCTGAGCTTTCTTCCCTTGAACATCATCCCGATATCGGTCTTTGTTGCACTTTGGACACTTGGTGAGTTTCGCATCCTCTCCGTAGTACAGGGTTTTATCACATGGACATGCATGAAAATCTTATAGCCCATCCCCACAGCATCCAAGGCTGCTCTTGCCTCTTTTCTTGATCGTGGCATTATCGGCTTCAAATGTGGGGGCAAGGATGTAGTCCGCAATAGTCCGCATTATGGCGGACATACCCACATTGTTTATGCCAAACCGGATTTGCAAATTCAGCGACAACAAGATGGTTGAAAGTCTACTCACTTTGGCCCCTTCGTATAAGGGAGTTTTGGCTTTTTTTTCCATGTCATTCAAAGAGTCTGTGTCCTCATCTACCATCTGATGCATTAAGAGGTCCTCCATTGCTGCCACATCCTCATGCATAATTCCATTGTCATTGTTGTCCTCATCATCGGAGACCGCCATTTCAAACGGGGTCGGGTCCCTTTGATACGCACCCCCCTCCGAAGGAACAAAATCCCGGTTCATGACAAGATCATGAACTTCATGAATTAACGTCGTGGGGTTGTGGCCGGCATCCTAAGATGCCAAAAACAACCATGTCATTATCAGTTTCCATGCATGGCGTTGTTCAAACCCAAAGTACACATTATACACACGAGAGGAATACATACATTGCTTCACCACATGAAGGAGACACTATATAATTCAAAATACCCACATTCACATATAACGTCCACCCAAACTCCCTTGAATATAGCATGAAAAACTGCATCCAAATACACATCAATGCCTATGTATATATATACACGGTGGAGGAAGCCACCTCAATGTACAAAATGTCTTCCTACGTCCATCTACACATGATGAAAGTCGGCTAACGCCTAAAGTCTTACTCTACAAACAACTCCTCTCCAGCCCTAATAGTCCTCCTTGCACATGTCATCACAAAAGTGGTGATGTTAGGGTCCAATCTACTATCCCCGTCATGGCGCTCATCGCAAAACACGTTGGCGGTGTGGCCCGGCGGTAAGGTAACTGAACTGTTGATGAGCCCAACCACGTTGCCGTACACATCGGGGTTTCCGTCACAATAAATATGGGCTTTGCGGCCCAAATTTCTTGCCCTTACATCATTGTCGTTCACAACAAGGATGTAAGGATGGATCAAGGATCCAAGGCCGTGTGTCTGCAATAATTGCCACTCCCGGTGGGTGTACCTTGGCCCAAAAGAGAGGAACAAATCCACAAAATCCTCTCCTCCCCCCAAAACTACATCCTCCACAAAAAAAAAGTCCGCGACCCATACTAGGGTCCATTGCCTCCATCACGCAATACATGCGACCCCAAAAAAAAAAAGGCTCACCCTCGGGAATCGGAACTGGACAAGGCACAAGTCATTGGTAGAAATGGGGTTGGACTCCCATCGTGAATAGCTCCCTAGCACCACGACGATGTATGGTGCCGTCATTAGGCCGACAAAGGCGCGGACCAACCGTGCGAAACAACTTCGGTCCACCTCTCCTAGGGGGCGGCGCCCGTCCATCACTTCGGGGGCCCTTCTCCCGGAGTGGGAACCTAGTGATCCATCGGTCCCAGTCATACACAGTCCCCAAAGGTGGTGGGATCCATCCGGGTTCTGCCGGAGGACCCGGATATGGACTCGGTGGCGGTTGTGGTCTCGGCAATGGAGGGAAGGGAAATGTAGGTTGGCATGAGGGATCTCGCGTGGAGGTAGTACTAGCCGAGATGGCCGGGATGGCGATGGTGATGAGGAAAGAACATGTACAATAGGAGGAATGGACGATACGGATGATGGTGATGATGGGGGTGCCGATGTCGAGGATGTCGAACTCGGATTCGGTTGGGGGGCTGTGGTCTCGGCAATGGAGGGGAAGGGACACGTAGCTGGTCGGTATGAGGGACCTCGGATGGCAATGGTGATGAGGAAAGACCATCTACAATAGGAGGAACGGACGATGCGGATGATGGTGATGATGGGGGTGCCGATGTTGCGGATGACGAATGTGTGTGCGTAGGTGACAAGCGCCTAGCCCGGTGCCCAAAAATAGAAAAACACGCATCGTACCCCGCTACCTCACAAACTGCATCTACGTCATGTTGCGAGAAAAAAATGTTCACATCCGGAATGGGGTGGGGCTCGTAAGAAAGAAGAAACCTGCATCAGTATGCATCTTCAGCAAAAAAATTGCAAGCTTGGACATCAAGACGGGGCTGCAAGATGCATGATATGAAACGCATCAATACTCAATTCACAAACGCGAGGTTTCATTAGATATAGTACTTTTAATTAAGGAGTACGTGAGAAGATATATGGACGACTTATCTTTGCTGCATCAGCAATCTCGTACTTGGCGTAATGTTTTTGCACAACATAGGGTCGCCGCATCATCGGTGTGGTCCTCCCAACCGGTAGTCGTGCCCAACACCAACTGCAACCAACACTCAATCTTGGGGAGGCGGTCCCGGCGGGGTCTCCCCGGGGCTCGTGCCTTTAGACTTGGCGGCCTACGACCTCGGGGTGGTGGCCGTGGGGGCAAAGCTGTGCGGACATGGTGATGCTGCCTAACTCGTAGACGAGGCGAACGTGCTGTCTCGCCCTCAGCAGGTGGTTGTGGCACAGCCGGCAACGAATCCTCAAGTGTGACATGTCGATAAACACGCGGCATGACCTAGCACGAGAGAGAGGTAGAGTACCGTATTGTGACCCACTGTAAGCTCCGGAGGAGTTACACTCCCAACCCTTGGAAAAACTTGAAAAAAAAACCCTACAAACGTAAAGCCATATGTCCCCACCCCACCAAAAACAAAACCCTAAAAACAAAACTATATTGCAGCTAATCCTAAACTAACTATATTATAATTAATCCTAAACTAAACTATGAAAATAAACCCTAAATTAAACTATGTAACCCTTAAAACCCTAAGAGCCAAAGACCCAAAAACCCAAATGATCCTTGCAAAACCCCATAACCCAAAAAACCAAAAAAATAAAATAAAAAAGGAAAGCCTCTTCAACTCACCTCTGCGCCAGATCTGCAACTGCCGTGCGATGTCCGTGCGACGTCCCCCTGAGGCAGCGACGCTCGTGCGATTCCCCAACGTCGTAGCGGATCCTCCTCCTGCAAGGTGGCCGCCCTTCTCTCCCCTTCTCTCTCCCCTTCGCGAAGGCGCCTGATCGCCGACGAGGTTTTCCGGTGGGGTCGCCACACTCGCGCGCCGCGGCTGCACCGACCGCCTCTCACTCCCCCCTCTCAATCTCTCTATCTGATCTCTCTCTCCCTCACCCTCCTCCTCTCACTCTTCCTCCCTCCCCTCCCTCCATCCCTACTTTGTTTGTTTTTTTGCTCTCGAGCTCTCCCGGGCGCAACTACTCCCGCGCGCCGGAGCGTTTTCCGGCGGCGGTGACGCAACACTGACGCGCCATGGCGTTCAAACCCGCGTGCGCCCCCTCTTTCACTCTTCCCTCTCTCGCCCTAATCCCTCTCCCTCTTCTATGTCGTTTTGTTTTTTGTTGCTGTTTGAGCGAGCTGGGAGCGCGCCCCCGTGACCTGCTGGTGGAGCGTCAGCCGAACGCCAGCGCCGTGGGAGGGTCCACCAGCGTGAAGGAGCTGCCGCGTGAGGGAGCTGCCCTCCCTCTCCTTCTCTCTCTCTCATTCTCCCTCTTAGCTCTCACTCTCCCTCTCGCCCTTATCTCTCTCCCTCATTCTCTCCCTCGCTCTCTCTCTCCCTCTTCTCCCTTTTTTGTTGTTTGAGCGAGGGAGTGTGCCCACGCGACCTGGTGGCAGAGCGCCAATGGAACGCCAGCGTGAAGGAGCTGTTGCGTGAGGCGCCCAATTGCAGGTAAGCAGCCATGCATTTCTGATCTTCATAGTGAGAGATTTCAATGAGAGTTTGGGTTCCACGGAGTACACTGTGGAATCCCCACGGATCTCATAGTATATAGGACAATAGAAGAAGTGTTCTTCAGTTTCAATTTCATGGAGAGAGAGGGAAGATATACATGTCATGTCAAGACATGGACAAGACCGCTAAGGTCATTGTCATTGAAAGACAAAACAGCCCTTTATAGGGCACCATCTAACATTCTCTTTCATGTTTACAATCTCATTTGAATACCCAATTACATTTCAGGGTCTCTGAAAAAACAGGGCGGGAGGGTGGGATTCCAGGTCATTCATATCATGAAAGCACCATAGTACACATCATCATCTCAATAATCCATTTTAAACTCATTTCAAAAACCAGATTGCAGGTTTGGTTTGAAGATGATGTTTTTAGAACCAAGATATAAGCAAGATTCTTAAAAAGGAAGAAGAAACAACAGTGTAGAGCCCCCTTAAGCAGGTATAGGCCTAGAATGGTATTTTAAGGCCACATAAAGTAGTTCTGCCAAGATGAAAGAGCAGCTCAGAAACCCCAGTTTGTTATCAAGCCATGAAACCAAAATGATATGAGGGCCTTGAAGAATGTGTGTTATCTATCAAAGCCTATCCTTTTGATCCATCAGAGTCATACCAAGAGTTCTCATTTCAGAGCCAAGTATCAAGGCAGTCAAAGTAATAACTGCTATTTTGTTGTATCCTTCATAGCTAAACTCCTACACATGCAAATGTGGTTGTAAAAAACCGTAAACAGGGGTAAGGAGAGAAGCAGATCCTCATTGGAGCAATCTTGGAGCAGGTCTGAAGCGGCATGGTGGCAGTTTGAAATAGCAGATGGCATCAATAGCTTAGGCAACAGCAGTATCCACACTTGCAAGAACAGGAACTGCAAGCTTCAAGAAATCAAGACAAGTGAAGACCTCACCTGTGCCCGTCCCAAAAACCACCACATAGCAATGTGTGTTAGTGAGGATGCAGCAGGTAAGTGGCAGGTCTTCACAGTTGCTATCCATGTCAGTGTTGAATTCTAAAGCAAGTACAGATCACAATTCAAGCAATGGTAAACTCAAAAAACCTTGAGTGTTTGTGGTATGCCCTGCGCCATGGCGTCCAACAGATTGTCTCCAACAGAATGCAATCAGAGTAGAAGCGTTCACAGCTAGAGAGTGGCTCATACACGAAGAGAGAGCAACAAGTAATCTGTAGATAAATAGGGATAGAGTACTTCCCAACAAGGAGTAAAAGCGCCGCTGAAAAATAAAGAACCATGAGTTCCTGATCAGAGCAATCACGGCTTTGTCGTCTGCCATAGAAGAATCTGTTTAACCACCACTGCGCATCCCAAGAGCCAGCAATCACGAGTACCATGTAGCAGCAGGGGAGCAGGTTTATACGGCGCATCATCAAGGTTCACTGAAGCACGAGTTCAGTGCTTGAAGTGTGTCGGCCTGCTTAGGGCAAAACTTCCCGATTTTTCATCCAGGATGGATGAAATATCACATTTTACCAAGATATGCATTTTGTCACTGGATGACATCCCATAGAAATGTATCTTTTAGGGTTATGGTATAGGTTTAGGTTTAATAACTGCCATCATTTATGATGGTAGTTTTATTATTCTCTTGGATTTTATAATAGGTAACCATTATTTATGTAGATCATCCAGTTTAGATGAAAAAAATAGATGGTAACTCTAGCTTTCTGTATATTAAGTTTCATAATCCAATAAAATAAAATCATCCAGATTTGGATGAAAAAGGCAGGGATGAAAAACTAAATAACCTCAAAAGGTTAAGGCCAGATGAAATCCAAAGATTTATAGAGGGAGAGGGAGAGAGGGAGAGAAAGGGATAGAGGGGGCCAAGAAAATAAATAAATAAGTAGGGGGGGGGGGGGGGTGACTGAGCAGCAGCAGCTGCTGCTCAGTCACTCCCCCCCCTCCACCTGTTTTTTTTTTGTTTTTTCCGTTATCACTCCCTCTCTCCCTCTCTCTCCACATCCTGATGGGACGGAGGGAGAGATGCGGGAAAAGAGAGGGACAGAAGGAGAGAGGGACCGTTGAGGGGAAAAAAGAAAAACAAAAGGTGGGGGGCGGTGGGGGAGTGACTGAGCAGCAGCAGCTGCTTAGTCACTCTCCCCCCCCCCCCCCCCTAAACAGTCCCTCTCTCTCCACATCTTCATGGGATAGAGGGAGAGATGAGGGAAAAGAGGTAGAGAGAGGGACAGAGGCAGAGAGGGACAGAGGGAGATGAAAAAACGAAGAAGATGAAAAAAAAAAAAAAAGTGGGGCGGGGGGGGAGTGACTAAGCAGCTGCTCCCTCTCTCTCCCTCTCTCCCTCTTTCTCCACATCGTGATGGGATAGATGGAGAGAGAGGGAGAGAGAGGGAGTGTTGAGGGAGGAAAAAAAAAAAAAAGGTGGGGGGGGGGCAGCTGCTCCAGTCACGTCCCCACCCCCCACCGTTTTTTTTTTTTTTTTTTCCCCTCAACAATCCCTCTCTCTCCACATCCTGATGGGACAGAGGGAGACAGAGGGACAGAGGGACAGAGAGGGAGAGATGAGGGAAAAGAGGGAGAGAGGGAGAGAGTGGGAGAGATGAGGGAAGAAAAATAAAAAAGAAGGTTGGGGGGGGGGGGGGGAGTGACTCAGCTGCTGCTCAGTCACTTCCCCCCCCCCCCCCACCTTTTCATTTTCTGATTGTGGAATGGTGGGGGGTGCTGAAAGCAGCTTGTTGCTACTGGTCTTAGCCCCGCACCCCCCGACCTTTCATATTTTGGTTTTGGCAATGGTGGGGGGCGCTGAGAGCTGCAGCAGCAAGTACTTGTTGTTGCTGCTTTCAGTCCCCCCCACCTTTTTTCTTTTCTTTTTGGAATGGTGGGGGGCTGATAGCAGCAGCAAGTGCTGGTGCTCTCACCACCCACCCCCCCCCCTCTTTTCATTTTTTGCTTATCAGCAAAGAGAGAGAGGGGGAGACAAAGATATAGAGACATAAAGATAGAGAGAGAGGAAGAGAGGGGAAGGGGGAGGGTCAGGCCTTGTTGGTTTTTGGCATGTGAAATCACACGGTAGTAGTGTTGTGGGCGTAGGGATAAGCTGGTAGTATGGCGAAGGACAAGGAGAAGGGGCCGCGGAAGGACAAGGAGAAGGCGCCAGCGAAGGACAAAGAGAAGGCGCCGCCGAAGGAGCAGAAATTGCCTGCCGCTAAGGTAGGGAAGCTTGACAATGCTCCCGTCATTGACGGCCGTGTGACACGGTCCACTTGGTCCAAACTCACCAGCCCTATAGGCGGCTATGTGAGAGGACCAAGCCATAAGGCCGTCGAGGCCTCCACACCCTCGAAGGTTGAGGCTGGGGATGAGCCTCCACTTGAGGGTGGTGCACCCAATGTTCAGGCTGGGACGCCACCCCACGGGCTGATGGAGGGCCCTGACTTTTACGCGGGGAAGCGCATTCTCAGATCTGCCGCCAGGTATGGGCAACTTGATCTTAGCCCCACCGCCAATGTCTTTTCCCCTTCTTCTGCAGCCAAGAGGGCTTATAAGGGGGGGGCTCAAAAGGGGGTGGGTTCCTCCTCACCTTGGGAGAAGAGGGAGGCTTCAAAGGAGGCTGCAATGAGGTGGAAGGAGGAGGAAAGGAAGAGGGAGGAAGAGAAGAAGAGGAAAGAGGGAAATAAGGGGGCACGGGAAAGGGAGGGGGAAGAGGAGAGGGTGACACTGGCTATGGAGGGCCCTTTGTGAAGTCCGTCGCCTGAACGGTCAATGAAGAAGACCCTGGACTTTGGGGCGCCGCCCACGAGCCTATTGGGTGCATGGGATAGGCTTCTGGAACCCTTATTCCGAGAGGGCGTTATGGGGGGTGCACCACAAGCGGGGACCGAGGGCAACATTGAGGTCATGGACGCAAAGGTGAGCCTCTTTCCTTCACATTTTTTTCTTTCCTTTGCCTTTCATTTTGTTTCTGGTTTGTTTCTAATTTTGTGGGTTTTGTGTTCAGGAGCTTGGCGCATTCGTGGCTAAGCTTGTGGCAAGCAGTGGGATTGCCACCGACAAAGCAGGGACAATGGTGGTACCTACCCATGGGGACGGTAAGAGGAAGAGGAAAAGACGTCGTGTCCTCGAGGTTCCCCTAATCATCAAGGAGGGTAGGGAAGTAGTGGAGGGGAAGGGGAAAGGACAGGCCCAGGAGAGGGAGCGTAAGAGAAAGAGGCGTAGAAGGAGAGAGGTGCAGCCGGGGGAGGGCACTAGTGGGGGAACAAAAGACAAGGGGGAGCTAGTTCAGATGAGCGTGCAGCCGGTGGAGGGCATTAGTGGGGCAACAAAAGACAAGGGAGAGGTAAGTTCAGAAGAGCGTGGACGAGGTAAAGACCTCAGGTCCCTGCAATCTTGATTTGCCAAAGATGAAGGTGCCCTCCTTAGAGACCAATAAGGTCGGTGACCCCATTGGTGAGTATTGGGAGGCCATGAAAAAAGTAGCCTTCGACTTGGCGGCGAGGTGGTTCCCTTGGCATATTGATTGGCCACGCCAATCACATCGCCATAGGCGAGCATTCGTGCAAGCACTTGAGGGCACATTTCCGGGTGAGTGGAATGAGGGGAAGCTCTTGGAGCTGGTGGGAAAGAACCTCAAGGACAAGAGGTACCGTGCGCGACAAACCATTCGCAAGGCACTCAAGGCGGGGGTCGAACCAACGACCATGCCACATGGAATAACCAAGCTAAGACGTACTTCAGTTGTCATTGGTGTCTTCGAATGCATGTTCATTGCGGTATGGAGTTCATTAACATTTATAGTGTCTTTGTTGGGGCTGGACAAGAATCTTGGGAGGCTCTCATTGCAGGGGAGAGAGAAGAGCTGAAGGTGGAGATCTTCGCAAGGGGACGTGCGGCGACTGCAGCCCGCCTCGAGAAGTGTGCGGAATCAACACACAAGTGGGGCCCCGGCGGAAGCAAGAGTTTTGTCACCCGATTCGTAAGTGTTCTTTCTCTTGTCATACCCATTCTTCTTTTTTAGTTTCTCCCTTCCATTATGAATTCTGACCTGTCATTGCATTTGTATGTCATGTGCAGAAAAAGAAGTTTGAGAGGCCTCCCTCCACCATCGAGCACAACTTTTGCAAGACTCAGGGGTGGAAGGCCCTTGTAGCCTCAATGGCCAAGACGCCACAATTGACGGAGGATAGTGCATCTGTAGGGGTGGGGATGGGTAGTTCAGTGGCTCAGCCAGATGGGGGAGAGCTAGTAGTAGGGGGTGGTTCGAAGGATGATGTAATCTTGGACTCGGCCTCATCATCCTCCAAATTGGAGGCCCAGCGTAGCTTGCATTCCTCGGACGAGTACACCTATGACTCAAGTGATGAGGAGTGAGGGATGGTTCCCAGTTAGAGACATGTAAAGGTAGTACTCGCTTTATGTATATATTTCTTCAGTTACCATTTCGATCCTCATTCTAACCTTAATGGACATGTGGATTCTAATCTAGCCTATAGATTAGAATGCATGCATTTCATGCAAGCACGAGGCACACCCCAACCCCCAAGAAAACCCCACCCCCACCCCCCCCCCTCCCACCCCCCAAAAAACGAAAAAAAAACCCCAAAACCCCACCCCAAATACCAGTTGGCTACCCTCCCACCCAGTGACGCCGTTGCGATTCCCCGCCGTCGCAACAGAACAATGCCAACGTGGAGCTAGCGACACCATGAAGGGGCTGCGACATTGTTGCGACTCCAAGGAGTCACACATGAACGTGCCCTCCCATGGAGCTAGCGACGCCCCCCGGGGGCTGCGACGTCCCTGCGATTCCCGGACGTCGCTACAAAACCTCCTTACCCATGGGGATCTAGCGACGCCCCCAAATGGCGGCGACTTCATGGCGATTCCCGGGCGTCGCCAGACTGCGACGTTTTGGCGACGCCAGCGCGTGGCTAATTCTGGGAATGGGTGACGTCCTTGCGACTGCCCCATGACGCAGGGGAAGGGATGGACCCCCCTCCCTGCCCTTTGTTGCGACGCCCCGGAGGGGCGGAGTCTTTTGGCCGTCGCTGGTCGTGGCTATGTGGACCCGGGGGATTAACGATTCCCTTAGGTCGCTAATCTGTGACATTCCAGGAGCGATGTGGCGGCGACTTCCCGACGTCGCAATTTGTCCCCGGCGCGCCCCGAGCGTTGTAGTTTATTTTCGTCGCTAGGCGCGGCGTTTGGAGGTCGCTGAGGCATCGCTACCCCCCCCCAAACGTAGTAGTATGAACACTGGGGATTCTACTCCTCACAGTCCCGAATGTGCATGGATTAATGAAGGGGAAGTCCAAGACACTGGATGGGATGCATTCCCTTCCTCACCCATTCATTCTATTCCTGTCAACAATGGCTAGGATGCTATCCCTTGCAATACTACAGTTAATGATGAATACAATCCGTTAGGTGGGTGGTTACCTTCCAACACTACGATACACCCCAATTGGGTTCCTTCTGCAACAGAAACAGACAAGAATTGTGGCTGGCCCGTCATGGAGGCAAATGACAAAGTCAGTGCCAATATGCGATCACAAGGCTCACTGGTATCAACCGGCTAAGAGCTTCTAATACAACTCTGAGTGTATTTAGCATGAAACATTTTGTGGAGTAAAATAAAATAAGTGGATTATATATATTGGTATAATATTAAAGTACATACCCTTCACTGTTTACCAGGTTCACTAACTTTTGCATATGACAATAATTTTCACTTTTGCTTCAAGATCATTTATAGCCCATGAGGTGGCAGACTTGCTCCAAAAAACTTCATGTGATTTTTGGAAAATTTCATTTAGTGCACGGCCCTCTTAGCATGCGCGAGTGGGCCCTATCTCTTATCAAACAAGGGAAGCAAGTGTGCGACATACTCCAAGCCAATGAGACAGCAGCTGATACATCTGGCAGTGAAATGATTGCTATTTTTCTTGCGAAAAACAATGAAGTATGGGATGTAGCCAAGTAATAGAAGTGCCCGGGGAGTTGAATGCCCTGACAGCCCTGTGTGGGTCCCCCAGCGACGGCCCACCCGGGCCTCCCCTGGGCGACCCACCCCCTCCGCGGTCGCTTCGCCGACCCGCGGTTCAATACATGAATGGCCGAATTACATGATCCCCAAAACCGATGCAGTCCACATGCATGCATGCATCCTCATACCCATGCATCCACCCCATCCATGTCCAACCCACACATGAACTGCGCATGCCTCATTTATGGAAGGTATTTGAAATTCAAATTTCAAAATTGAAAATGCAAGAAGGTTGCGGTTGTTCCCGCCCTGACATCTGTACATTGAGGTGAAAAATTGGAATCTTGCATCTCACCGTCTTGTATAGCATTAGGCTTCTAAATACGTGCGTTCTGCTTCCATTTTGAACCACTGCACTCTTGTGTACTGCAAGCATGGCCACCGCCCCATTGCCAGATGTTGTTGTTCCTCGCTTGGTCGCAGAATTGCGAATTGTCATGCAGACCCCTTCCCTAGGCACGTTCACACACCATGTATTGACGTGGAGGTCCCAATGGCATGGAGGTGCACCTAACTATAGGACAGCCGATGTCGCGTTCGTTCCATGGGATCGGGTTGATGACTTCATTGCAGGAGAGTCGGCTCGCTCAAATGCCCCTTGTAAGTTCACCAAACAACGACAATCTGTCACCCATGAAGGTGCCCTGCATGCTCCACGGATCAACAGCTTCTTGCAAATGACAAGGTGATTATCTAAAGTCTTTCACGTATTTCTGCAATGGTTCGTGCATGTCAACAATGCATGTCCTTGAACCTCTGTCGTTTCTCTAATGCTATGCTCGTTTCTGCTTTCAGGTACCATTGCTCTTACAGTCCTACAAAGCATTCCATGGCCGTTATGCAGATCAGAAATGACAGGTGGCCCAAAAATGGAAACGACCTCCTCTGAAAAAACCACAACAACAGATGTGAACAACGTCTACGTCTGGAACAGCCGAACCGAAACCAAAGCAAAGAAGAATAACAGGGAAGAATGGAGGGGAGGGCATCAAACAAGGTTGTACATGCTAATTCATAGTAAAATAGTGCTATCTTGATCCCGGAATCACTATGTTGGTGTACTACCAGAAGAACCACGTCAATAGACATGGTGTTAATCCTGTTTACGGGCCTTCCTGTGAAAAGTCGTGGCATGCTATCGTACCTCATCTTAGTAACGACATGAGAGCGTGGATCCTACACCAACTGCGCCTAGGTCTCTCTGTTAACAAAATAATGGCGAACCACACACAAAGAGTGAAAGACATCATGGAAGACGGGTTGGAGCTGGTTACCCGAGATACGTTCTTGTTGTCGCATGATATCAGAAACATTGCCAACAAATGTGACGAGGAGCTTTTCAATAGACATCCTAACGACGCTCGCATTGTCCGAATGTGGGTGGCTGGCAAACCGAACAGTGTCTTCTACTATCAAGAAGAACTCGTTCACCCCCCCTAGACATCAAGTAAACGCAAGCTTGATCTGCCATTTGTGTTGGGCATTCAAACAGAATGGCAGAAAGAACAGATGCTTGACCTCAGACATGGTAGATGTCGCAGCCCTTTGCCTCGAGGGCAGGGGGTCGGGACGCAGGAGGGGCTGCCCCTGTGGTGGGGGCAGTGGCAGCGATAGATACGAGGGGCTGAAGCACCCTTGAGTGCCCAAGGCACTCAAGGAGGCGGAGGCGCTCACTAGGTGGAGCCCCGCACACCGAGTTGTGGTGGGGGTGGCTCCACAAGGGGTGGTGGTAGCTTAGCGGGACTTAGTGGGGGTGGCATAGGACTCACCATGGGGCGGAGACCTTGTGGTGGGAGTCGTGGGGAGTCTTGGGACTCATCACGGTCCAATGGGGCCGTGGTGGGTGGGCCAAGACTCACCGCAACTCATCACTGGGAGTCGAGGGTCTTTGTGGTGGTTCGCCATAAAATGGCAGGGTTTGTGAAACCCCCGGGAACAGTCACAGAAGTATATATAGGGAGTAGTAACCCCGAGAATGGTGCAAGCCCGTTGGTGACCAAAAACTAGTGAGTAAGCGAGCGAGGCGGAAAACGACCGAGGAGTGGGGAGCTATTCCGGACTGCCATCTACCAAAGGGGATTTCCACTAGGCCCAAATTGGTGGAGGGTCTTTTGGAAGAGTAAAGGGGGACCGTTATGTCCCGGTGAGCAGCCGAAGCTCCAAGTTGGCCCGGGCCGCCAGGTTGGGAGTTAGGCGCGCGCATCAAAGCGAGTAACTATGACTTGAAGGGGAGCTTACCGAAGTGAGGTGCGCGACACTTGGTATCAGAGCCTAGAGTTCAGTATGCGATCGTCCTTGGGATCGGCCTCATCATGGGGTCAGGCAAACCAAAGCGAAAGCGGAACGGCCCGAAAGATGATGATCCTGGTGAGCCCGATGGGGACGACGTGTCACCAAAGCGGCCATTTGAGGAAACGATGCATGTTTTTGAAAATGAGGCCGCTCAAGAATGGGAGGAATCTGAGGAGTCGGAGCCCGAGGAATTCCTGAGAGCTCGGACAGACCAACAGATGCCTCCCATGCCTTTTGGGAAGGGTTGTTGGCGCAGTTTGGCGGGACGTTGAAAGACGTGTTGACGGCGGCTAATGCCACTTCCACTAAGGCAAAGTTTAAGGTGAAGCCTAAGGAACCCGACACCTTCGAGGGCGTCCAAAATCGAAAGGCACTCAACACCTGGCTCTTGGAGCTAGAGCAGTACTTCCGGGCGGCCAAGTTGAGTGACGAGGATCGGGTGGAAGTGGCTCCCACCTATTTGAGGGGCTATGCTCAACAATGGTGGCAGAAATGCCTTCACGACCGAGGTCCAAACCCGGAAACCTTGAACTGGAGTGGGTTCAAGGAACTTATGAAGAGACAATTTGTGCCCCTCAACACGTCCTGGCTCGCATGGGACAAGATGAGGAATTTGAAGCAAACGGATGACATTTGGGGATATGTTCAGGCTTTCAATGCGCTGTTGCTCAAAGTCGCGGACATGGCAGAACCAGAAATGGTCTTCAACTTTGTGGCGGGACTGGCCCCATGGGCCAGGCGGAAGTTGGAGGAGAAGCCACCTAAGACTTTGAACGAGGCAATTGAGAGGGCTGAATGTTTCTCGGATGTCCCTAGGGGCGAAAGACAAGGCCGTACGGAGCTGAACCACAAGAAGGCCCGGCGGGAGGGTGACTCCTTCCGACCGGAAAAGAAGTGGGATAGGCTACGCGGCGACAATGGCATGTGGAAATCGAAGGGAGGGCCTTCACACGTCAAGGCGGCACCCGGTGCTCCGAAAGGAAAAGCAGGTGCGGCAGCTTATGGCGGACAGAAGGCGACCTTCAATGGAGTGTGCTTCAATTGCGGGGAGCCCGGGCACATGGCCAAGAAGTGCACGAAACCCCGACAATTGAACAGGACTCGGGCGGCCACGGAGCTGTTCGAAGATTCAATCAGCCGTTTGGTGGAGGCGATACTGGTCGCCAAGACTTGCAAGGTAGGCAAGTACTCTTGTGAGTTGTATCAGGAAACAAGTGCCTTGCGTAAAAGAAGTCAGTTAATGTTCGTGGATGGGATAATTTCCGGAACTAACGTGTCGTTGTTGGTGGACACAGGAGCGTCGCACTCCTTCATGACACCGGCAACGGCACGAAAGTTGGGGCTCCCGACAAGTGACGTGGGGGCTTCTATTGAGGTGCATTCTGCCAAAGGAGAACCACAATTGGCGACGAGGTTGACGTTTGATGTTCCTCTTCAACTGGGGAGTTGGGAGGGACGCGAGAACTTCACCATTTGCGAGATCGATGGAGTGGATCTCATTTTGGGGATGATATTTTTGAGCAAATCCAGAGCGGTCATAGATGGCCGCAAGAGAGTAGTCACGTTGCCGTGTGGGAATGGTGGCGAAGTTTTACGAGTGTCGGAAACACCCAAACCCGTGGTTGGGCGAATAAATCTTTTGTCAGCAAAGGAGTGGGCCGTGGAGGAGCCACACGAGCCCCAGTTTTTGCTTTATGTAAGACAAGTGAAGGGAGAAGGCGATAGGGAGCCAAGCCCAGATTGGATCAAGGGGATCTTGGAGAAATACCAGGATGTGATGCCGGAGGATTTACCAACCGGCTTGCCACCGCGAAGGGGAGTTGACCACAAGATTGAGGTGATACCGGGATCGGAGCCGCCTGCCAAGGCGCCCTATCGGTTGAGCCACAGAGAGTTGGTCGAGCTGAAGACTCAGCTCAAGGATCTAATGTCAAAGGGGTACATCCGGCCGAGTAAGTCACCTTAGGGAGCCCCGGTGCTATTCGCAGACAAGAAGGATGGGATGCTGCGGATGTGTGTCGATTACAGGGCTCTGAATAAGGTGACTATAAAAAACCGGTACCCTTTGCCAAGGATTGACGACCTTTTCGATCGGTTGGCAGAAGCGAAGTATTTCAGCCGGATCGATTTGCGTTCCGGCTATCATCAATTTGAGTGGCGGAAGGAGATGAGGAGAAGACCGCGTGCAGGACAAGGTATGGTTCATATGAGCTCCTTGGTGATGTCTTTTGGGCTCACCAACACACCCGCGATCTTTAGCATGCTGATGAACAGCCTTTTCCAGGAGTGGTTGGATGACTTTGTGATCGTGTACATCGACGACATCTTGGTGTACTCGAAAACAAAGGAGGAGCACCTGAAGCACCTAAAAAGGGTGTTCCAAAAATTGTTGGAAGCGAAGGTGTATGCCAAAGCTTCAAAGTGCGAATTCGGGGTCACAAAAGTGGAATTCCTGGGGCATGTGATTACATAGGATGGGATCAAAATGGATGACAGAAAGGTGAGGGCGATCTTGGACTGGGAGCCTCCAACTTCGGTCCCGGGAGTGCGATCCTTCCTAGGACTCGCCTCCTATTACCGAAAGTATGTGAGAAATTTTGCCAAGATCGCGGGGCCGCTGTCAGACCTTCTGTGTAAATCCAAGGTATGGGTATGGAACACCCTTTGTGGCCAAGCTTTTGTCAAGTTGAAGCAGCGGATGGCGGAAGCTCCAGTCTTGAAAATCCCGGAGTTCGACCGTCCGTTTGAGATTCATACAGATGCGTCGGACTTCGCGATTGGGGGTGTACTTATGCAAGATGGACGTCCAGTGGCTTACGAAAGTAAGAAACTGAATGAAGTGGAGCGACGGTGGCCAACGCACGAGAAAGAGATGAAGGCGGTGGTGCATTGCCTTGAGCTTTGGCGCCACTATGTTGGTTCCAACCCGGTGAAGGTATTCACGGACAATGTAACGGTGAAGTATTTTGCCACGCAGCCTAAGTTGTCCCCAAAACAACTTAGGTGACAAGATACTTTGGCGGTGTTTGACGTGGATATCCAGTATAAATCGGGACGGGACAATGTGGTGGCCGATGCTTTAAGTAGAAAGCAGCAGCTCAAGTTGGTGTACAGAGGCGAGACGGCGCTCCAAAGAAAGATCCGGAAGGCTTACCAGAATGATGAGATGACAAAGTCCGTGATGCGGGACTTAAGGATGGGGGTTAAATCGCAATTTCACTTGCAAAATGGACTGCTCCGGTACAAGCAAAAGCGTCTCTATGTGCCGAAGGGAGGGATCAGAGATAGTCTCTTGAGAAAATGCCATGATGGCCCGCTTGCAGGCCACGACGGAGCCAAGCGCACCGCGGCACTCCTGAAGAAAGAGTATTTCTGGCCCAAACTGAAGGAGGAGGCCGAGGAGTATGTCAAGACATGCACCACATGCCAACAAAACCGGAGCGAGTACAAAAAGCAAGCGGGGCTGTTACAACCCTTGCCGATTCCAGAGGGGTCTTGGAAAAGTGTCTCGATGGATTTCATGACTGCTATGCCGCTGTCAAAAGGATTTGATGCAATCGTGGTGGTGGTACATAGGTTCAGTAAAATGGGCCATTTCATTCCCACCAAGGAGACGGCAACGACACACGAGACGAGGCGACTTTACTACGCCCATGTCTTCAAACATCATGGATTCCCGAAGGATATTGTTTCGGACCGTGATCCAAAGTTTACAAGTAAATTTTGGAGGGCACTCTGGAAGAAAATGGGGACGAGGCTCAAGATGAGCACCGCCTTCCGACCTACGACGGACGGCCAAACGGAAAGGGTGAATTCCGTGGTGAAGCAGCGAAATTACGTGGCGGCAGACCAATCGGACTGGGTGGAGCACTTGAACGCGACAAAGTTCTGTTATAATAACACAAAACACTCCGCAACGGGAGTTTTCCCTTTCGTATTGGTCTATGAAAAAGCACCTCTGGTGCCGACAAGTTGGGCCGCCCAAGACGTTGAGGAACCGGCAGCAGCAGCGGTGCTGGAAGAATTTGAACGTTTGTTGAAGCTCGCAAAGTACAACATTGCCAAAGCTAGGAAACGGTATGAACGACAGGCGAATCGGAAGTGGAGGGAAGTTAAGTTTGAGGCAGGCACGGAGGTCTGGTTGAACATTAAGAATTTCCAACTACCTCCGGAAGTGAGTCCGAAGTTTGTACCTCCGTTTGCGGGACCCTTTCGCATCCGGAAGGTTATGAATGAGGATGTGTATGAATTGGAGCTGCCGGCAAACAGTAAGGTGCATCCGGTATTCCACGTCTCCTTTTTGAAGCCTTACTTCAAAGATGAAGCGCGTCCGAATTGTCATCAAGTGTTGCGTCCGCCACCTGTGCTGTTGGATCATGAAAATGAACCTGAGTACGAGGTGGAGGCAGTGCTTAAGTTGAGGAGGTTCAAGAATCGAGAAACGGAGTATCTTGTAAAATGGAAGGGCTATCATCATGTGGAGGCATTTTGGGTGCGTGCCTCAGAAATGAGAAACGCATCCGAGGCGGTTGCAACTTTCGAAGGGCGACCTCAAAAGCGGAAGAAGCGTTGATGGGGACATCAACCTTGGATCGTGGGGGAGGAAATGCATGCTTAGCCCAGCCTAGCTAGCTCAGGAATCCGATTGCAAAAACTTGTATTGTACAAATTTTGTTATAAATGAAATGGTTTCCAAATGTTGTGCATCCTATTTTGTTTGGAATGGTGATGCATGGTATGGTTGGCTAGTGTGTAGAATGCATGCTAGCTTACAAAAGTGGGAGAGGTAAATTGGATTAATTGTGTGTTTGCATAGTGCCGAAATCGGGAGACTCCCATCCAAGGGGCAAGGAAACTTGCGCCTTCTTTGGGAGTTCATGTCCTAGTGCGTACCTGACGCGTGTGCGTACTATAACTGCGCTACCGAGGGGGTTGCCTTGTAGTGCGGGCTAACGCGGAAGCTACGTGCTTCCGTTCACGTACTATAATCGTGTAGCCTCTGGACGAAGTCGTAGTGCGGCTTCGGCGTGTTCCCGTACCTCAGGTCAGCATTCCAAGGCGGACCCAATTGTAGTGATTGGGGCGCACGGTTGGTTCAAGGTTATCTTCCTAGTCAAAAAGGTGTTCAAGGTGAACCCTTGCTCAAGGTGATGCCAAAAAACGACATCATGAGCGGTCGCAATCAATGTTGTTGCAGTAAGGCGATTCGATCCTCGGGGAGGATCGTTCCTTGGCCTTGAAGTGGGCCAAGAAGAGTGCACTAGGAGGAGCTTGAGAAACTCCAGTACCCTTGGCCGGGACTTGGAGGAAGTCGGCCGAACTAGCTAGTGGAGAGAAGAGTCAAGTGGGGGTTTGGTTCTTCCACTGCCTCCAGACGAGTTGTCTGATTATGCAAGTAATCTCAACTAGTGCTTATCCGCCCCTTTTAGAGACTTGCAATTTGACCGAGACGAGTGGATTTGGATGTCCCCAAGACAACCCTTGTTTTGCTTACCATGGGACGCCATGGTATGGAAACAAACTCCTTGATGTGGGACGCCACAATTTGGATGTTCATTTCTACAAAATGGACAAGTCAATGAGGACATCGACTCCCTGTTGGTAGGGGTGTGTGTCGCGGCCCTTTGCCTTGAGGGCAGGGGGTCGGGATGCAGGGATGCCTCGGCGTGAGCCTGGTCACGTGAGCGCGTGAGCGCGACTGCGCTCACGCCACGTCACCTTGCGCAAATGCCACGTCACGGGGCTCAGTCCACGTCATCACACGTGGAGGCCGAGTCACCACGCACCCAGAAAGAAGTGGAGTGTATTCCCGCGGATTGGCACCCTTTACCGCGGAAACAAGCTGGACGACATAATAAAAGGCATTGAATAAATGATGAATGAATGTACAGTTGGATGATAAACAGATGGATGAGTTTGAAAAATCTATGTAGATGGATGAATGACGGATGGATAAGAGTAAAATGGATGAATGTATAATGGATGTTGAGCAATGACAAAAATTCATGACAGGAAGATGCATGACCAAATCTTTTGACGAATGCACAAAGTATATGAAATGAGTGTGGAAGGTTTGTGGGGTGGATTAAAGAGTACAGAGGATGAATGTACAATGGATGTTGTACAAAGGAAGCTTTCATGAATGGAGCACGCATGAATACAGTGTAGATGAATGCACAATGGATATGAGAAGAGTCAGGAAGGTTTGTGAGATGGATTCATACATATAGCAATTTAAACGAAAGTTGATTCTGTGATTATTATTTGTTCTAAAGGAACAACTACGGTAGAGTAAGGGGATTCAACGTTTTCCAGATAATATGAAAATGAATATTAAAAGAATACAGTTCAGTCTGACTCAGAGTCAGTACAATGTATCCCCTCTTCCTCTGCATCTAAGTCTAAGTATTTTAGAACACCGGATCCACGCTGGATACACCTATGGCTGGCCACTAAAAAGTCAGGGGATAGGGACTCGGACGCGTGAAGTGCCATTGCTTCGGCATAAACAGGGAGCAGAAAATTGGAAAGGGGGCTGTCGAAAACAGACTCGCCAGAAATGACTGTATCTCCTGAAGATCCACCGCTGGCTTTCCTGAAAGACAGCCTGAAAAAGTTATTACTGTAACTTTGATGTTATCGAGAAATTGAGTATGACTCCCAAAGAGGGTTTAGCACTTACTCACATGAAAAGTCGTTGTCGACCTGCTTATCTTCGGGATCGTCATCATTTCGAATATGAATCCGATCAGTCTGTGTGCCTGAAGTGGAGCCAGACAAAAGGGGGAGGAGCACTGTGTTGTAGAGGTCATAATCACCCTCCATACCAAAAAGGCTTCTTCCGCCTGCCTTGCATGCGTGGTAAGTTGCTCCTGCACCAGACAGGAGAACATAAGCAGTTTGGAGGAGGGGATTTAAGCAGATGAAACTGTTGAAAGGAAACCAATTCGGAAGGGAGAAAACGAACCTGTGGACACAGAAAGATCGACCACCCGTGCAGAGCGGTGGCTGCATGACTCCAGCAGTATTTGCATGAATGCTGGTGACTTTTCCTTTGCACCTCTCCAGGGAGTGCCATCTGGTCTCTTCAGAGTCTGACTGGACTGCATGAAGTTGTACAAAATGTCATCGACATGGGGCTCATAGGGGGGGTTGACGAAACAACCCTGGTCAGAAATCTCAAAGTTGCGGATGGAGGATGGTGTCTTTGATGTGCGAATCCTCCGCAGGCAGATCGCCTCGAACATCCTCGTCTGCCAAAGATAGCAGGTTAGTGTGGTAAACACAATCTAAAGTGGAAGTGTGTACATCGGCTATTCAGAACTCTGACACCAAAAAACCATGAATCGTTGATGATCGGTGTCGATCATAAAACATTCTACTAGAGTGGAGCTGCAGAGAAAATTGAAACTCATGATCAAAGCATAAGCAGAAGGCAGACGGCATACCAGCTGACCAGGGAAACCCCCTTTCACAAGGTAGAGACTGTTCACACAATTCCATGTGCGCAAAACTTCAAACCCTGAAGACTTGAGGTATGATGCCAATGCCCGACGACTATCATTGTCACATGACTGAAAAAGCAGAAGTGTCCCTGCATCAGAGAGGAAATTGTTACAGAACCCGAATACCCAACTCCAGTAGTTGTCCTCGAATTTGTTCCACCCTGGCGTCTTGCCCTTTGGAAGAACTTCTGGCACAGCCTGGCCATCCGGAATGTCGAGAATGACAATGTCGGCCGCATAAGTTTTCTGCACACCGCACACGAAGGTGGGACCTGTGCTCACCTGCAACAGACATGTTTTTTATAAGAACGATGGCAAGAATGTTTTCAAAGAACGAGACTGAAATACTGCCAACGAAACATTCAGAGAAAAAGGAAAGAAAGTGGAATTCTCACCAGATTGAGGAATGAGATTATTTTGTCCCAGGTAGGGGATGGCACCCCAGTGTATCCTCTCTTTCGACTCTGCATCATCGAAAGCCAACCCTCATTAACAATTTTCATCTCTCCTGCTGAATCAGAACGGGAAGGGTGTGGCTTGGCATCGAACACGCACTGAAGAGTGCGGGTATATCTTCCAGCACTAAAGTCCTGCCCACTCTCCATCTCCTTTTCATTCTCCTTCCCCTTGTCCTTTTCCTTCTCTTTGGACTTGTCTTTGTCCTTTGGCTTTGCTGGTGAGATGGCTATGACATCAACAGCCTTGTCTTTTGGTTTGCGGCCCGCCTTCTTTCCCTTCTGCGGCGTTCCCTGAGCATCAGGCTCCTTGGCAGCCAAGGTTGCTATGTTTCGTTGATACTCTTCTTCAGTCAAAGGCGCCAGCATCTCAGCGTTATTGTTCAAGTATTTCATATGCTGTTCTTGAAAGGTCGTGTGCTCAGGTGGACAGTCAAGGTACCACCCACAGTCTCTGAAGTGAGAAGGACTCCAGTCCTTCAATATCCCTGCAGTATACATGGTTGGATCGTTTGCAGGGTCCGACCACATGTCAAGATAGTCGGGAATTCCGCTCAGGTGATTTCCTTCCATAAGCACATATTTCGTGTACCTGAAAAAAGGAGATGAATCCCAACCCACAAAAGCGCTCAGTGAGTAAGATGCAAGTAGAACAGAAAGAATAAAACATGGATTGAAATGGCTCTGACAACTGCTCCAAGGACCTTTCAGGACCACACTACTGCTCCAGATATGAATGTCGTCAACGCCATTCAGAACATTCCATTCCATGACACTGTAAATACATCCTAATCCAGGTGAATGCAAATAAGCGATTAGAAATGACACAGAAATAGAAGTGAATGTCGTCAACGACATTCAAGAATGAAGCCAAATTATTACTGAAATGAAGCAAAATCACAGGATGGAAATAAAAAAATTGAGTAAGGAACCATCCAGGAAAACTCAATGCACATTCATAACGAACCTATCACTGAGGACCTCACAACATCACTGTATGTGAATGGCGTCAACGCCATTCACAAAAATACAAAAAAGAAACCAATTACTTAGCTCCCCAATCCATGAAAATTGAATTTGTCGTTTTTGAATAATACAGACACAGCTGTGAATGTCGTCAACGACATTCACTTTGGATTTCTTAAAACAGAGCTTATCAAGCCTCCATATTCATCGCAAGAGGAAAAAACAATGCAGAACAACTGAATGTCTGCATTGACATTCAGCAAAATGAAGTGATCAACCCTCATTGTAACCTCTATGGACATTACAAAAATTTAAATAACCTTGAGGACCACACAACAACTCCGTATGTGAATGTCGTCAACGCCATTCAAGGACATTATCAATTCTAATCAGGGACAATATAATTGCACCCTTAGATCCTAACCAGGTGAATTCATATACTCGCTTAGAATGACTCAGACAAAGAAGTGAATGTCGTCAACGACATTCAATCTGGATCTAAGATTGCAATCCATATGAAGCCACAATTTTTCCCAAAAAAACAGTAGAGTTTCAAGTATGACATTTCACCTGTACACAACTCGCATCATGGCCCACTCTCCTCCAACCTGACTGTCAAAGTCGTTGGACCGTAAAATGTTACCATCTTTGGAGAACTCCCGGAAAAAACAGTATCTCCAGGTGAGACCTCTCCACTTCCTTATGTATGCCTCCAATGACATTTGGGGAGGGGAAACAATCGCAATGTTCAGGTCCTTCAAAGTCTGATCCAGCACAATGACGGCGCGCTTTTCGAGCTGCAAATAGTATATTTGTCAGAATTGCAAAAAAGAAACACATCACATACTTGAAGAGAAGAAACAGCATGTTCGAATACACACCTGACTCCAAAATGTAGCCTTGTGGAGCCAGTTATCAAACACCAAATCACTGATTCCTTCCACCTTTGTGCCAGGCTGTATGGTGCTCTTTGGGAACTGATTCAAGTCCTTTACTGTTTGATCTGAGTTCCATATCTCCAGCCACCTTATTTTTGTTTGTGGGTCGACCATCGATATGGCCAGCCGGTGCAATTTCTCCTGCTGCATCTCCGGATGCACATGCTTGTCATAGTGTGTTTTGATCTGCTGAAGGAACTCAGGACCAAGTCCAGGATCTACTATTCTAAGCTGCTTTCCGAAGGCTGACATCAATTTGGTTCTTCGCATCTCAAACTCCTTCTTTATTGCAGCTTCCACACCCTTTGATGTCCTTAGTTCCTCTGGTGTAGTGCGGTAATATTCGGATTTTCCCTTCTCAGCTGCCTCTGCCAGTTCTTGCTGCATTCATTCAAGTAGTGATTAGCTCCGAAGGGACTCTAAACATGTATTCGAAAAGTAAACAGATTACAGACTCAGGCTTACCGCATACATGTACTCCAGAAACGCCTCTCGTGTCAAAGAATACCAAGTGCCTGCAGCTCTTCCTGTTTCGCACTTCTTGATGATATTGGGTGGTAGTACTGTCCGAAAATCATCCAGCTTCATCAGACCAATCCTCTGAATTCGGAATAGTGTGTGAACCAAGCTTGTTGTCACATGCGATTTCTCTGTCGATCTGCAAAAACATTGAAAACATTGCATTCCTTAACACTGTTTTTTGAGGATCAACAAGACACTACAGAGGGAATGAAATCTCCTGGATGACTTACTTGTTCACGTCGTGCATAGCTGTAAGAAGCCTAGCGATGTCGTTTCCTGGATCCAAAACCATTGCCTCCACAGCAACATGCTTGTCTTTGTCTTTCGAATGGTGTTTCTGAATGTATCCCATCCATGCCAGCAATCGGTGGTTGCCGTCCCAGACGTAGAACATGTGGTTGCAAAATTGCTGGGTGTTCTTTCCCATCATGAGGCCCAGCTCGAACTCCTCATTGGCATCTTTCCAGCACTCATCCCAGTTATCACTGATCTCTGGAGAAACTAATGTGCTTTTCCCATTTATATCCGTCAGTGACACATAAAAAACTTGTGCACCAAGTCTATATCCATGCACAAAATCACTCTCCAATTTTGTTATGTCATGGGAAAGAGGTGGACGCACAACATGCATTGATATCATCCGGCACAGAGGTATGTCCAGACGCCCTCCAGATACGAGCATGTCCCTTATAACCTCCTGAGAGTTTACCTTCTGGAATGACATGAGTTCTTTCACCTTGTCAAGGTAGTGCACTTCGGATTCATCTGCTTCATCTGTATTCTCTGAGCTTTTTGCGGACTCGTCCCCATCTCCAGATCCTTTCCCCTCTGATCCTGTAGGCTTCGACCTCACAGTTTTCTGCACGATGCCATTCAGTTCTGACTAAGTGATTTGCAAATAGTGAATGGCGGTAACGACAATCACTCTGTATCAAGGAAACTCACCATGAATGGTGTGAAAGAATTCAGCACAATCTACACATGCAAAGCCGAGACTGCCGTATTCAAAACAAAAGTGAGAGCGATAGCGAACGGCGTTAACGACAATCACAAAAGATAACAACCTGCCGGATCGGTGTTGTGTAATGACATATATGTGCAACTGATTGGCGGCAACGACATTCAGTGTAGTTTAGGGAGAATAGTAAGTGCAGACTCTCTCTTCAAACACATAGGTACATAAATCTCATGAGCAGAATCGAATGGCGTTAACGACGCTCGCGATTCAGTAGTTCCTGCTAAAGAATGGAAGAGGAAGGACTCCTTGAAAGGCAATCACACAGACTATATGATAAAACTTACTGGCACCTTCTTAGGTTTTGAAATTTGATCCCCTTCTGCAGCTTTCCTCTTCCCTCTCACATCTGCTGCAGTTTCTGTCTGCGCAAGGGTTTCTTGACCTTCTTCAGGTTCGGCGTTCCGCGTGCTTCCACCTTCTTCAGTGTCCCTGCGATTCATCTCTGCCTCCACAGAGAGCCTCGGCGAAAGTCCCTTGGGTCATATGTGACGCCCGGGACTGCTGCTTCGGTCGTTGAAGACAAGAGGGAGGTGGTGGTGAAAAAAGAACAGACTTCCTCCACTCCAATCGTTGAGCTTTCGGATTCTTCCGATGATGACATAAGTGAAATTCCAAATCCAGTCCTTCCTACTGTGGTTGCAGAAGCTGATGAAGAAGAGATTTGTAGTGTCATTCCAAAATTGCGGGCGATGGGAGGAATGGCTGGATTCAAAAGTGAGTTGCGGGGAATTGATTGGGAATCTTTGAAGCAGGTGCCTGTGAAGTTCTTGCCGGAGACTTTTGAAGGCGATATCCTATTCGAGCTGCCTCCTCCTCCGCGAGTTGGAGGTGTAACAATCATGATGCATGGAATGGACAAGAAACACGACGGGCACCCGTGGTGCAGAACAAAAACATCCAATATTCAGAATGATGACAAGCTTGTTTTCAGGAGGACAGTTTGCAATGGACACCTTAGGTGTGATAATTTGAATTGCAGACACTTTTTTCAGTGTGGAGTTCATAATCAAAGCGAATGGGAGGGTCTGGCGGAGAATCCATTTCAGCCTAGGACTGCCCCTCCACCGGCAAACACTTTCGTCTGCAAATTCTGCAAACTTGTGCCATCCTGCTTGGCGCTCTGCGGAGCAAGAATGTACTATGTTGTCCACCGTTTGAATACAATGACGAGAGCTTGTGTGCATTTTGGATTCCATAACCATCCTGTCTCGAAGGG
This sequence comes from Takakia lepidozioides, assembly GCA_030704615.1. Classification (NCBI taxonomy): domain Eukaryota; kingdom Viridiplantae; phylum Streptophyta; class Takakiopsida; order Takakiales; family Takakiaceae; genus Takakia; species Takakia lepidozioides. The sequence continues at coordinate 30,828,661 of CM060734.1, forward strand.
GGATTACAGGGAGAGTGTTGAGACAGTATCGAGGTTGATCAAACAGGAGTTCGGGAGAAACCCATCCGCAACAACATCTGCAATTGCTCTTGGCGCAAGCAAGTCCTTCTTGGAAAGCCATATTTTGAGTGAAGGAGATTCTGTGGGGACTAAACTTGACGGTGCAGCATTGGACCTGGTCATGGATCATTTCTCCACTTTAAGTTCACCTAACATTCGGCATCAGATCAATGCATTGAGAATGGGCTCTGGGATCAGAGGCTACATAGACAATATTTTGGAATTGAAACGACTGAGCAAGTACGATTACATCCAGGACAATGTATTCCCAGGTCAAGGTGCCATCAAAGTTTTTCTTTTCAAAATGTCGACTGTTGGGGAGGGGAGTGGGGTTAGCCTCGTGAAGCGGATGCAAAAGACTGGGGACTTGCAGAACTGTTTTCTTATGTTTGATCATGTGAAACGAGTGAAGGATTGGACGACAATGGCTTGTCATGTCTACGATCCAGTGTACCAACGAGTTATGACAATTGCAGTTTGTGACATGCAATCCGAGGATACGGAATCCCAGAAGCTCATGTGGAATTCCCTGATACGTGTCATGGGCTGCATGGGCTGCCATCTCCAAATTTCGCAGGTTTCATGGCGGATAGTGCTCAAGCAAATTTCAATGCTATTCGTATTGTCTTCGGATCGGGCGACCCAAAAGTGCCTATGCCAGGAAGAGAGCGTACATGTCTATTCCATTGGACACAATCTCTGGAAAAACATACAAAGTCGGACATCAAACCAGAGATGCAGACTCAGCACCGTAAATTGTGCAAAGAGTACAAAGATGCTAGAACAATGAAGGAGGCGGACACTTTGTTCCAGACAATTCGTGCCTGGTGGTTCTCTTCTGGAGCTGCATCACTTGAGAGTATGAGAGCATTGGAAGATTGGCTGGCGTTTTGGCACTTCCGGTATAGACAGTGGGGAGCAGCCATGACAATGGTACGAGGCTTCTATTTCATGCTTTATTCATACATTTGCTTTCCATATTTTTGACTCATTGCTTTCTTTATGTTGTTTCCTGTGCACTATTCTGAAGTGTGGTTATCCTCTTTGCAGAACATGTCCATTGAGGAAATGGCAGACATGCCATCTTGCAATTTGGCAGAAACTGTGCACAATGCATGGTTGCAGCAGTCTGGGAAACGAGGTTGGGATTTGTATGTGGCAACAACAGATGATTTGATACGTGCCTTGCAACAACAAACCCGATACCGTGATTTCTTACGAGGTGGGGTTGGTGGCAAGGGTCCGGACAAATCGGAGTTGATGTTGCGTGCTGCAAACAGATCTGGGGATCCAATCAAGATAGCACGGGCAGTGAGCATGTATGCCCAGGGAACGCCACTTGTTTCTAGAGTTCCACATCTTGAAGGGGAGGAGAGATTCGGCTCCTGTAAGAGGAAATTGAACACTCCACCTGGTTCGGATTCAGATTCCCACAGGGCAGACCGTGATAACTTCTCGAAGCCTCGTGTTCCCCTGCATGACAGCTCCGTGTCCGGAACCTCCATTGTGGAGGAACCTCCAACACGACGGCAAGCTCCAGCATCAAACCGTGCCACTGAAATGGTGCAGGAGAGAAACAACCCCTTGATGTGCTTGAGTCCGCATGCCCCGACCACGTTTGGCACATAGAACGCACAAGTGTCGGGTCTCGTGTGAAATGTACAGCGATCAGGGCAACTAATTTCGAGAAGTGCACTTCATCTATATCCAGAGGTGGTGCCCGAACTCCTGCTCCGACTTTCACGGGCTTGATGCGTCCATACGGTCAACCAGAAGCCAAGAACCACAAGTTCTGGTTCTGCGCAAATGATTGTGCCAGATGTGTGCATGGAACTGTGCGTCCTTCCGTAGTGATGAAGCCATCTCCTCCAACCGTTTGGCCCGTGAAGGTGGGAACACATCTCAGCTTTCAGGAGATTGAAATGCTGGAGGAGGCAGGTTTTTCCCTTGCGAGACAACCCCAACTCCATGCATGTGCTACTACTCCTGCGTCCTCCCGGGTCCCCCGGCAAATCCTGACTTGTGGCCAACCAAACGAGATGGAAAGCTCGTTCGGCGTTTCCCTCCAACCGCTGAACACTTTGGCAAAGTGGAGTCCGCAAGAATGCTCCAAGCTCGTGTCGGAAGCACCACGGAAGTACCCGATCCAGGATATGGTCGGGTATTCACAATCATCACTTCCACATCTGCTGTTCATGACAGGACCTACGACATCACGGTTTCCAATTTCCCCAATTGCACATGTCCTGATTTTGTGAATATGCTATCAACCAGTTTGGGCAAGAGAGGTAAATTCATACCCTGCAAACATTTGTATTTCATATTTTTGAGGAGGATGGTTTGCGATCCCAAACGTGACAACTTCATTCACCAGGCCACTATGAGTTTCAACGAGGTCGATACTCTTTTGCAGCGGGATACAACACATGGGTAGCATGAACTATGTAATGTGGTATGTGGATGACCATGATTTGAAATGTGTAATTCACATCAATTCGTCGGCTGTGCAATGATATGGCCTCCAACTATACGGAGTGAGGTCTGAGTGACAACTTTTAGGTAGTGCACATTTGTCATTGCACCGTTCGAAGTCTACATGTCTTGCTGTCGCTATGCACTACAATCATCTAAGATGATCATAACTCTCATTGTTATTTGAGGAGGGAGGAAGTCTTCTCGTGGCAGCCTTTATGGCGCACACTTTGTGAGGATATTTTGTCGTCTTCGTAATTGTAAAAGTGAAACAAACATTTGTAATTGCACAATGTTGGATGCTGCAATTGTAGGCCTCAACGCTCGTCTTGATTCTATTTAGGCAAGATTCCCTGCATTAATTCCACGGTCATAGGACCATCCACGGTTATAGGCGGCGCATGTTAATGCTGACGTGGCAGTTGACGGACAGTGCCACGTCATCATTTACCGCCACATCAGCATGCTGACATGACGCTCACGCCACGTCAGCATGTGTGCAGGCTCACGCCACGTCAGCTGGCGTGAGCGTACGCTCACGCCACGTCACTCCTGCGTGAGCGTACGCTCGCACGCTCACGTGCAACGCTCACGCCATTGCGTCGTTGGTCGGGATGTAGGAGGGGCTGCCCCTATGGTGGGGGCAGTGGCAGCGATAGGTACGGGGGGCTGAAGCACCTTTGAGTGCCAAAGGCACTCAAGGAGGCGGAGGCACTCACTAGGTGGAGCCCTGCACACCGGGTTGCGGTGGGGGTGGCTCCACAAGGGGTGGTGGTAGCTTAGCGGGACTTAGTGGGGGTGGCAAAGGACTCACCATGGGGCGGAGACCTTGTGGTGGGAGTCGTGGGGAGTCTTGGGACTCATCACGGTCCAATGGGGTCGTGGACTCACCGCGAGACTCACTTCAAGACTCACCGCGACTCATCATCGGGAGTCGAGGGTCTTCGTGGTGGTTCGCCATAAAATGGCAGGGTTGTTTGTGAAACCCCCGCGAACAGTCACAGAAGTATATATAGGGAGTAGTAACCCCGAGAACGGTGCAAGCCCGTTGGTGACCAAAAACTAGTAAGTAAGCGAGCGAGGCGGAAAGCGACCAAGGAGTGGGAGCTATTCCGGACTGCCATCTACCAAAGGGAATTTCCACTAGGCCCAAATTGGTGGAGGGTCTTTTGGAAGAGTAAAAAGGGACCGTTATTTCCCGGTAAGCAGCCGAAGCTCCAAGTTGGCCCGAGCCGCCAGGTTGGGAGTTAGGCACGCGCATCAAAGCGAGTAACTATGACTTGAAGGGGAGCTTACCGAAGTGAGGTGCGCGACAGTAGAATTGTTGCATGCGATGCTACCTTCGGTACGAATGAAAAGAAGGTCGTGTATTGCTCCATAAGCTCCTTAACACTGTGGTTCCTGTTATGTAATCAAAGTTCTACTCCACTATTTAACTTGTGCATACCCTTCCCATCATCTTTCTCTCTCCTCTTCTCCACACATGTACATCTCGACCTGCTTCTGGCATATATGACTCCATAATTGCATCTCTGAGTGACAAAAGGCATTAAATCGATCTATTGTATCTGATTTCAACCGAACATGCTGCCAAGACTTTGGATTCGAACTTACGTTCCAAGAAATTATACATGGATCCATTATATGATGATTTGCCAAGCCTTGTCGTACCTGAACTCACAATTGCTCCCCTACTGTTACAGTATCCATTATACACCACGACGGTCTTCGATCAGTGGCTGAATGGAATTCCAGTGGCAATATATGTTATCACTGCAAGGAGTAAGACAACTGATCTGCTACCATGGATGTGTGCCTTGAACCAACAAATGACCAATGCGCGGCCGCATTGGCATCCGAATGCGATTATTGTCGATGATGCAAATGTTGAGATAAACGCCATTAGGTCTGGGTCTACTTTGGAATGGAATGTCAAATAACATGCACAAAACAGTTGTGGAATAATTGAACATGAACTGTTATGGAGCATCCATGATTTGTGTGGTCTATACTTCATGTAACATTTTTTTTCAGTATGTGCATGTATTGGTTTACGTTGCTGACTATATTAATCAGGTCTGTTTGGGGATGCATGTGCCATCTTTTTGTGCTTATGGCATGTACGAAGAGCCTGGTTGAAAATGCTATGTCCAAGATAAAAGATCTTGCCAAACGCGTCGACGTTGTACATGACTTAGGGGAAATTATGTATGATTCCAGGGGGGTTTCTGGTGATGCTACCGTTGCATGGGCTGTGTATAAGGTCATTGGCCTCTGGGACAAGTATCCCACCTTAGAAGAATTTATGCATTACCTAGAGACGTATAATTGGCTACCAAAAGCAGACATGTGGATCATGTGTTCTCAAAAAATACCACATGCATCTCAAGACACAAACGCAGCAATTGAGGCATATCACAGCAATCTGAAAACCCAACTTTAGAGCACAAAGAGCGTCCTCACCAGCCGCCGTGTTGATTGGCTAGTCTCAGAGCTTGGTGGGGATGTTCTTACTCATTGTGGGAAAGTGTTGAGCACCTCTGCATGAGTACAATGACAATTTCTGTGTGGTAAAGAGAACAACTTATGGATGTGCCGTTTCATTTTGCAGGCATGATATGAAGTCGTGTTTCTGGACCATGCCCGATTCGGATGTTTCCATGGCAATTCATACAAATCCTATTATGAAGATATGAAAATGATCTTTAAGCTGATCTTTCAATGGACATGTTGTTGTTGCAACTGTTTCTTTTCTGAAAAGTTGCAGATCGTCATCTATGTCTACAATGAAGTTGGCTTGGAGCAGTAGGGCAGGCCTCCATGTTTGGGGAGGATACATGTATGTAGGTTCTTCTCGTCGCATCTGGATGGACTCATAGAATCTCTTACATGCGGAGAGTGGGAGTGTGACCAGACTCGCGTTGATATATACTGTTCTTGAATACGTTAATATTGTTCTTGATTTTATTTATTGCTTTTTGTCGTCCAATAAGCTCTTTGATTTGTTAAATACCTCGTCAGGATGAAACTTGCCGTCAGAAGGTAAAGGTAACGAAGGGAATTTCTAGGTTGTTCTTTACGAGGAAGTGAGATGTGCATAGATCGACCGTAAGAAATGTGAGCGACAGGCTACAGCCTAGGGCGAGGCGCTTGGTGGATACCTAGCTTATAGTAACTGTATGCAGGTGGCAGTTCACGCAAGCATTTTCTCTTACTAGTCATTAGTCGCATTTTGAATTACTGATGAGTAAGTTAGTCGCTGGGAGGTGACTTCCCACGCCTATATTTAGTCCACAGAGAATATAGGTATCTACCATAGGAGGCCATAGAAATAGTGGAAAAAATGAACAGATTCCAATACATGCATGGGCCGGAAACCATATAATTATATAGATTGGAGCTGCCCACTCACCATAGCTTTTAAATTGAAATACTAGGGCTATGTGTTGCTCAGCACTTCTCATGACGACTTTTGAGAACAATGTCCAAATTTTACAAAATATCCAATGTATATTTCATTTTTATTTATTCATTAATAATAATAATAATAATAATAATAATAATAAAGGAAACCTGGGAGCGACAGCCCACAATTCAGGCCCTTGAGGAGGGGGAAAAATTAACCATCTTTCATTTATGGGCAATGAGGCCTACAAGACAATCAACGCCCAGACATACCGTCACGAACAATCCCACACAGGGGGCAGGGAAACAGGTTTGAACCCGAAACGACCAGGGCGTCACACTGTGCACTTACCAGCTGAGCTACCAGTCGATGTGAATGTGCTTTTCATTTTGATTGGAAATATACTAGGGCTGATGGTGTACACCAACAGCAGGAGTATCAAACACAGGATTATCTAGGGTTCGTGGCATTCAAACTCCCTTTGTGAGGACATATGGGCTGTAACAGGTGTGTGTAACGACCGCCATTCTTTTGCATTTGCATTTTGCAGACCTCACTACCTCATCACTATGGTAAAGCGAAGCACAATGACAGAGAATAGGCACCAATACCATGAGGAATATGATACTGGCGAGTGGGACAACCTCATTTGCAAGGTGCACTCCAAGGCCCGCGTTCAAGAACCTGGTGATCACCACAAGAAACCATTCAAAGTATCTACTGCCATATTATTTACAATGATAAGAAAAATCTGAATGTTCACAGGATTAATGGTTGTCATGAAGTAAACAAGAAACTGAAGAACAGAAGAGTCGGGGCGGAAATACAAAACCACCACGTAGCAGGTGCTAATTCTTTCCTCATTTACATCACCTGATTTTGCTCTTTGGTGTGTGGACTTAATTCTGTCGAGGACATCCATTCATTGCAGCAAACTAATGCTCTTGTCCACGTTCTATGTTCGCAGCTTGCACAAGTCCATGGAGGACGTACTGTGAGTTCAACACAGCAATCAGATCCCCTTGTTTCTTCCATTTACATGGTACAATTCGGATCATGTTATTGTATAGGGACCGCAGCCGGAGCCACAAATGACCATTTCTATGTAATGGTGTGGTTCAGTTGTGTGCACGGTAGGTGGATCATGTCCGGTACCTGTGTTTTCCCAACTTGTGAGGGCCTGAATAAAAGGTCTGGTCCAACTAAATTTTGGCACTACCAACCAATTCATTGTAAGGCAAAAACCATTAAACATTCATGTAGTTCGGGGATTCCGTATTTGTTTGGCAGGAGGCGGCATGGACAAGGCAGTAACAGAAGCACTGATGTGTGGTTCTTTACAAATGTGCTAGCTAAGCAGGTGCCTTTGCGCTTGGAAGACATGGATAATCTTCAAGATCCAAGGGGTTGGAGTAGTGATAGAATGATAGCTTTTTGGATTACCTGGAAGGGCTTATCTAATCCCTACCAAGTTACGTGTAAATGTGTAGTTTTGCATTCCTTTACTTGGATGGGACTTTGAGAGCATTGTAAGAAATATGGTAGTACAGACTAGTCCATTAAAACATGGAAGAAAGGCACAGGTTTTCGGAATTTGATGGTTTCAGGCATTCATGCTCTTATTGTGCCCGTCTTTTATGAGTAAGTACTAAACTTCATCCCCATTTGTTGTTTCCAACTTTGCATATGAAGTCCCTATCCCGTCCATTATAGTGTGTATGTCTCAACATACATGTTTTTTACATGCTCACATATTGCAAGTTGTTTTGTAGTTCCCACTGGAGCGTGCTTAATCTGGAGGCTCACAAATTCCTGCACCTCAACTGTATCTAGAACTCACATAAGATTGTAACCTCCATCAAGATGTGGCCAAATTGTGGGCAGTGCTATGCAACATGTTCCCTGCATCACCTGAATGAAAGTGGACATGTTCCTCAGCCCGGTGGTTGCGGCCTCTTGTACCCCAACAGCCTTCCAATTGGGAATGTGGTTACTTTTGCACTCATTACATTGACATGTACTACCTCCATGAAACGTTTGTTGATCCCCGTCCAAATGGGGCGGGTTCGGTAAGACCTCTGGATTTCTGCTGCTACATTTTGGCTGTCTCATATGTATTGTGTCATCCTTTCTTAGTAATCGTTTTTGCGCTTGTTTGCAATGCGTAGTTCGACAAGGCGTGGTTTCATGTGGAAGATGCTCTTCACAAGAGGCTGGAAATGCAACGTATGGTGGAAATGGAGTTGAAAGGGCACACTCCACATGGGCTGCCCAATGTCAACGAGACTGTCGTGCCTGACGAGGACGACTACCCACTGTTCCTTCTTCTTGTGTAGTTCTTTGATGTTAGTCCACAGTAGCATGTTCCTCACATTCTATTCTGTAGTTGTATTTCAGTGTGTCCTCATTGACATGAAGCCATTTATAGTGCGAAAAGGTGCTTCACACATGTTCAATAAAAAGGTTGTTGGGCTATCGCATACGTCCCAGTGTGTTGCCACACCACATACATGATTGCAATACAAGATTATGGTGTGATTGTCTTCATGTTCAAATCGGTCACGTACTCTTATGTAATGATACATTCATATGGATTTCACATTACACATGGGACTACCTGCATTGCATTTGGAGTGCTCGTCCGACATGGATAACTCTCCATATATACAAGGGAGTATCCCATGGACTGCAGTTATGTGGATTTCAGAAAAGAATACCAGTGGAATGAAGAGTACATCGGTGGGGACATGAATATGAAACATCACGAAATTGCTAAAACCATATCAGCAAAGTGCTTGCTAATGAATAGTAGCCCTAAAACCTCAAGAAGGATTCATTGTTGCGATATCATGCTCAAAATCACAAAGGGTCAAAAGTCTCTTCAGATGTTAGAAAATAGGTCTACTAGATATTATGCTCTCATTGACGATCTGTACATCATATAACTCGACATCTGCAAAACAGCTACAATGAGGCAAAACTTTTCAAGATTGGACCACGAATTTGATCAGTAAAGTCTCAATTGATTCGAGATATTTTAATTTGGTAACCGAATATATAATGAACAAACCTAGGTCTACCTCAGAATGAAAACCAGTCCAGTATAGATCTCGAAACCCACCCTCCTGTCGCAAAATTGTTCGCATCTTTGCGAGAATGCCCTCGTTCTTACTCTTCACTGCCTGAAGCTCAATCGCGCTCAAGACTATAAGAACGCAGTCTGGTTTAGCTCTCAGTCGCCTGGGTCTGGAACCTTCACCCTTGCCACGGCCTGCCTCATCTTCCTCGGAATCAGTGGACTTACATAAGTCAGTGGAGCCATTGGTGATCACATTTAGTAGGTTTTTCAATCTCTCCTGATCTCTCATGTCCATGGCAGTTAACGACGGCGAATCCACCATCGTGAATATTGTCAGATTTTTCCCGTCCCGTGAGAAGGTCACAGGATAGAATTTATATCTTATTGTCGTCTGCCTATCGCAGGCTGGACCTGCCTCTGCCCTGCGAATCACATGACCTGTTTCATTGCGGAATACGCGGAACACTAAATTGATGAACGAAGATTTCCCGTGATGCTGAGGCCCGATCACTAAAAGAACAGGAGGATTGACAGATAGATTCCCGGATTCCCTGTTCCAGACGTAGAACTCATCAAGGGCCTGCATCCTCAGTTGTCGGTTTTTCTGCTCTTCCTCTGCCTTGGCCTTGGCCTTCTCGCGTTCCATAGACTGGGCCTGGGCCTTAATGGCATCCTCGCGTTCCTTCCTCCTATCTTCTTCTAGAACCCAAACTTCATGAGGCTTACTAAAAAGGGAACCCATTGGACCTGTTTGAATCCGATGATCTCCGTTGGTTTCTCAAGATCCGACTGGTGCTCCTAGACTCAGGACTAGACAATTTTTCACACTGTAAGGATCACCCTCTCTCTCCTGCTCGTGAACTCTTGTGCTGCAACTTTGGAGATGGCCTTCAGCAACTCGAACTCGAGGATGATCCAATCTGACTCTTCTAAACTTTTCTCTGGAGACGAAAATCACTGAGCTGAACAGCACGAAGACTCTCCGCGGTGAGCGGTTGACACTCAGGACTATCCATCTCCACACATATACCCTCCCGATTATGTTCAGCAACTGGGAATCTCAATCCTAATCATAGCAAACTAATGTTTGGAGTTGGGTCTCCGATTCATCGAGGTACCATCTAGATCTCGATGAGCTAGTAATGCATTCATCTTCATCATACTTGTGCCGAAATGCTAACAAGGACTACACGATCATACATGATGATCATTAATTACGTCAACTTCACCAAGCTGGTCACCTGAAATTCGTTAAATACACTAACCCGTACATGCAGGAAGTAGTGCTACGGGCAGCTCCTCTCCCTGTGGCCTGCATCTTTCATGATCACCATGATAGCCGCCAAGCTGCATGTCAAGTGCCTGTGCAGATAGAGCTGTACGTTCTCTTCAAGCTGAACTAAATTTCGCGGTCATGCAAGATCCTACTCCATTCCAAGATCACGGCTCCCGTAGGATGTCGATCTAGCCAAAACGATCCGCAAGGGTGTCGATCTACGAGATCTGAGATCTTACTACGAGTGCCGTGATCTTGGCGCAAGATCTTACTACTGGACCCTACAGGAGCCGCTTAAGCATGCCGCTTTACTAAAGTACAGGGAACCTGCAATGGAGTACTTAAGCCTACGGGGGCGCCAAGTAATCACATGTCACACACTAGGTTGGTATGCCTAGGTTAGTGGCTGAAGACAGAAAGCTATAACGGAAGCTGAAGAGACTTATCGCTAAGCAAGAGAAAGTAACAGTCAGAATGGCAAAGGCCAAGTGTTAGGCCTTTGGGTAGCCAAGTAAGGGAATACCAAAGGGTATCCTGAGAGCAAGGGGGGGAGTCCTTGGGGAGTATTTTAGGAGGACCCTCGGAGTGTGAGACTCGGGAGGAGGAGACACCGGCCTGTCCTAGAGTTGCAAGGCTGAGAACAAGGTAGACAGTGGTCTTGGTGAACACTCCTTACCAAGTGGCAAATAGAGGACTCTAGGTTGGGTGGTTAACTTGCTCACATGACGTTAATGTGAAGACAGGCCTCTGACATCACACCGCCCTTCTAAATTAGCCCGCCGGGAAGTCTTCCTCTCTCTAGACCTCAGATCTCTACCGATACGGTCTATTTGTCGCAACTCAACTAGTCTCTCTGCTGTTACCTAGTGAGTGCTTACAAGTATTATGTAGTTCTACGCCAATTCACTGCCTTGGATAACAAGTTCAATCCAAAGTCGTTATACTTAGTGCTTGAGGCAAAGAGAGAATTCTCTTTTCCTGGAAGCGAGTATTAAGTCGAGCTATCCTGATTCATTTCTCTCCCTTCTGCTGATAACTCTTAGCTTTGGTGGTACATATCGAGCACTTTCCTCACACAAGAGGCACTACGGGAAGATTCAAGACTTCAGCTCTAAAGCCCGCGGTCGTTATAGAGTACCATTTCATTTCATTTCATTTCTCGTCGCCAATTAGCTGAATGCGCAGTTGAATACCGAGTGCCCTGACCACGATGCAGGCCCTGAAGTCTCAAGGGCGGCGATGTGCTGAATTTCCTGCCGCTGTGCTCAATTCTTTCGTCCGTTATATTTCCTCTCGTGTTCAATTCTCTCGTAACTCATATCAATTCAGCATTTGGAGGAGCGACTCCGCTGCGATCAATGAGTGCCAGGAGAATGATGAACAATTCCTAACCATGTACAAGCAATATTCCAGAGTACTTGCACTCTGCGAGGAAGAGGCCTGGGCCAAAGATGTTGATGCCGCACTACAGGAGCGGGCTGGTGGAGTTCAAAATTTCAAACCCATCCAGATAATAATTGTCTCCACAAAAGATCCTGAGCGAGCAGTAAGAGAAATCGAATCGGCAGCGGAGAGAACGGTGGAATCAGGCCAGACGCTGGCACTGATCATAGCTGGAGCAGGAACTACCTCGGATTCCTGGTTTGACGTTGATCAGAATAGACTGTATCACCCCTTGCTCAACACACTCGGTATAATCATACACCGAGGTCATCACGTAAAGTTCATTTATATGTTTCTTTCTTCCCGTAATTTGTAGTCTTGCAAGCACTCGTCGTTCAGTCCAAGAATTTCAATCATTCCAGACATTGCCTTCAGACTCAGTGAAGCGTTCGTCGGCCTCAAAATTGTTATTTAAGAAGGATTTGATGACGTTTTGGCGTGCAGTACAGATCAAGAGGCAACCTTAAAAAATTATCATGATTTCGTGGTTGTTCCGTATACGGAGAAAGCTACATTTCGGTGGAGATATTTCGGACATGAGAAGATCAACCGAAACGATACCTTTCCCGAGAGTCTTCGGAGCAAGACGTTCCTTGTCACCAGGCGGTCATGGCCATGCACAAGGCTTCAATAAGCTCTACGTTGAATTCAGTGTTCAGTGTGGAATGGGCTGCCGTCAAAACGATTGAGAGTACTGAACTGTATACATTTTTGGAAACTGTGTTGAAGCGTTTGGTATTTAAAACTTTTGACATGAATGATCAAGCTGAGTGAAGTCGTCCCTGGGCCTAATCTAGACCTTGGCAATCCTGGGAAAGGTCTCGGTAATGGACTTGGTTGCAGCTTGGTCTGAGTATCACTGACTCCGAAGATCACACAGGTAAGTCAGTTTTTTCCTCATCTTCAGTACGTATTGCAACAATGACGAGATTCAATCCTGAATGGGTTGGGAATAAATATGGATCTAATCTTGTCGTTAGCGGCGCCTTCGAGATGTGTAACCTGTTGGAGCGAATTTTTACTAGAAAATGGTGGTCTGCTTGTCACATTGCAGACTCACCACTGTCTGCCCTATGTTTTCTGGATGTACAGAAACACCACTTCCTCTGACCATCGAAACCCTTCAAATCAACAGGGGCCCAGATTCGTTTTCAGATAACTCCAATGTCAGATCTCTAGAACCAGGTGACTTGGTATATGTGGTTTTTGATGTTTTTCATATTTGTTTTCATTTCCAAAAAACTTCTAAGTCCTAGAAGTGGATTCCCACTCCCTTCACCCGCTCCCCATCTTCACCTACCGATAATAGAACAACAGGTAATACATTCTCAATTACATATAATGTATTTTTGAATGAAGTCTTACAAAAGATAGAAACAGCATTTACTTGCCGATGCAAAATCGGCTGAAAATGTTAGACAAAACCTCCTCAGAAACATCATCACCACTAATCCGCCCCAGTGATATGGCAGCCTCCTTGATATCTACTGTCCACATGTCCATTGGAAGTCCCTGCTGCACCACCTCTTTCACTCTTTGTAATGCCTCACTTGCTCTTACCAGTTGCTCTGCTTGTCTCTGTCAGAGTAAAATTCGCTTCAGACATAGAATGCAGACATCCAAATCAGGTATTGAGGATGATATCCAAGTGCACCCTTGGGGAATCTAACAACGAATTGCTGGTAGATATGCCAATAAACAACCAGGGGCTAGGTGAGATTAGTAGCCTAAACAAGGTTTACTATGCTAAATGGGGATATCTGGTCAAGAATTGGTGGTGGTACCCATAGTCCAGGAAGAAAAGCTATAAGGATAGATAACTTGCATTTTTTTATCTGTGCCAACAGCAATGATAGTGAGAAGATTTCCAATCTGTGAAAACAACATTCTCTTCCACAAAAGTATTACCTCTGAAAATTGGACATTCAAACAGATAGCAAAGACGACATACCTGGTTGACAGCCCATTGCTGGCCCTCACAAGGCACTTGGCCAACTCCCACTAGATCTAACATAGCCACATCCAAGTCCTGCATGCCAACACCCTGGATGGCACACGTAGCCACCCTCTTGCAAAACACATGAGCCACCTCATCAGGCAGCACCACTGAAGCTGCAGCGGCTCTATCGACCTTGTTCACCACTAGAATAGAAGGAGCATGCCTTGCTTTCTGCGACAGTGACCAGGAGACAATCAGTAGAAGACCATATTAATTGGTAAGACAGAAAGGGGACAGTAACCGAAAGGTGAAGTGGCTCTTACTTAACGCCGACTTCGGCCAGAGTCCTCCTCTCTCTCGTAAGACAGGGACTAAAGCAGGCTGAAAACGCAGCAGCTCTATCCACTTTGCTCACCACTCCAATCAGAAGAGCATGACTAGCTGCTGACCATATTGGCCAGAATAAGACTGAGGGCTTAGAACAACACCTCCATTGTTTCGCTGTGAAAGACAGAAAAGTGGGTGACATAGCAAGAGCAAAATACTGCAGTACACAAAGCTGCTTCTAATAGCTTAATCTCCCAGACTGTTTTGACCATTAAATCTATTTGAGATGTTTGTCTTTGTTGAGGAGTTAGAGATAAAAGAGGTAAGACAGGATGCAGAACGCACTTGTACTGTAGGAACATCTGTGGGAGGGCTCATAGGACCAGCAAGGGCATGTGCTGCCTGCGGCTCAGAGAGAGCTATTTCAGTGCCCCAGATCCGCTGGAAGATAGTTGCATCATCGGTTATCCACCCATCAAGAGCACTTATCACCATCACAACCACATCTGCTCCCTTGGCAACTGCCTCTGATCTCTGTACTCCTGCACCAAAAATCCCTCTCTGTCTTCAACCCAATTTATTTCTTGAGCACCCTTTCAGAGGAAGCAAGAGCCATCTAGCTTGCAAGGAAGTGAGTATCAACATGAAAGCCAGACATGACCAAGCTTTCTAAAATCATAACTACCCCAAGTTAAAATTTAACAAGTCTATTTTGATATCAGAGAAGGAGATGCAGAGGAAATGTTCGGAAAGAAAGTTGAAGGATGATAAGGGGGAAAATCCTAAAAATGCAATAAGCCACCACACATTGTGGGAAGAGATGAGACCTCACAAAAGATACATCCATAAACAAGATTTGAGATAGTGAGCCTACCAATCCGCTCCACAGTATCAAGGGTATCTCGGATGCCTGCCGTGTCCAACAGGTTGACAGTGATACCCCCAACCACCATATGTGCCTCCACAATGTCACGTGTGGTTCCTGGCACATCGGTGACTATCGCCCTCTCACTCTGCATCACTCACATTAGTCACAATTACTGTTTAGCCATCTTATTTCAAACATACTCTTGATTGTCAGCCGACTTGATTCTAGAGTCAAATCTTCTACAAGACCAAACTGTTTGCCAACCCCCACCCTTTCCAAGCCTCACATGTACAAGGTTAGTATAAAATTTTGGAGTAATAATGGAAGTCCGTCTGTGTCGTAACGTGCCTTGCATTACATACTATAGAATACCTGCTGCAGGGTGGTCATACTAAGGGCAACTACCCTAAACATTTGAAGACCGTATGTTAAGCGCCTTTCAATCGCAAAAGTTCCAGGGTCAGTGAGCCTCTCTTCCATAGTCTTTTAGTGTACCACGAGACTTTCAGTGTCTATTCTACCCTATTTAATTTTTGCCAGTACACAAAAAAGATTGCCTCACCTACTTGGCTCCAAGCATTCAGCAGACTTGACTTGCCCACATTTGGCCTCCCGACTATAGCCACCTGACAGAATCAACAACCCAACCATTATCTCTCCTTCTCAGCCTAAATCATACACAAAGTGACTCTTGCATGGCCTTCTAATTCAGAGAAACAGGAGCAGAGTAGAGCACAGTAGGTCCATGGTTCAATGGCACCAAGTGATTTGACGCCCCACCTGCTTCCAGCTTCTACCTACTAATTGCCACTGGCTAGGGGTCAACCAAGGTGTCCATCAAGAGAAATCAATGCTTGCTATCACCTTTCCATACATTAACATAGGGTATTCACCTGCAAGCCTGATTGAAGCAAACGTCCACGGCCTGCAGTGGCCAAGGCTTGTTGTATGCACTGCCACATAGTGTCAATCCTGGCAGTCAGAGCACACGTGTCCAGGCTGGGCATCTCATCGTCAAAATCAAGGCGAGCCTCAATCTCCACCAGCAAGTCGATGCATTCCCTCCGTAAAGACTGCACAAATTTTGAAAGCCCTCCCTGCCATACAAGTCCTGATATTACAAAAATGTCTACTCAAGCCTCTTGATGGACTGGACACTGCTTAAATACAGTGGATGATCACCTAATTACTAGGACCTGCTCTGAACCCAAACAGAAATGCCAAGTATGTCCATGGCTACTCTTTCCAAAATGGATGGACTCCTTTGCATACAGCAGCATTACCTGAATGCCAGACAGGGCTGTTTCTGCAGCCTGAGATGTTTTGGCAGCCACTAATTGGGCCACATTTTCTGCCTGTGCAAGATCTAGGCGCCCATTCAAAAAAGCTCGCAACGTAAACTCTCCTGCATCCATCCCAACACTATCCTCTTGACGTAGATCATCACTGCCAAGGCTTCTTCTCCCAACATGATATTAAGACCCTCACTACAGTATTTCTTTCTACATCTGTCCCTCTTCCTTCGGTCCTTCCTCCTTTCCACTATCATCTGAAACACGTGCAATAGCAAAATGCAGAACGCTGGTCAAGAAACAGGAGTTCAAGAACAAAGTACCATTGCAAAAACTTGATAAAAATTTGCCTTCACATGAAGCTATGTAGCAACCAGCTGCGTGGCTTCATTACAACAAAAGGTGAGGGCAAATGAAGAGAACATGCACCATCAGACAAGAAAAGGAACCCACCAGGCTGTGCGAGCCTTGCACCAGCCTCGAGGCAGAGTTGCAATACCCGACGCACACACACATCACCCCCATGGCACTGTAGCTCCACTACATCTTCTCGTGTGTACGATCTTGGTGCCAACATTGGCACCACCAATATCTGCCTCAGCACATTATGCTTCAAAACTCCTCTCTTCCTCTCTTTATCTATCCAAAAAAAGCTGATTGTGGGGTGACATAAGAGTGTGTTGCATGCATATCCAACTACAGCATAGCTAACAGGCTGAGGCATAGACCCTGAACAAATGCACTACGTGCAATCTCTGAGAATGTATCTTTCAGGTCCACATTTTCCTTTGTTCACAAATCTAGCATGTGTGCATGCTCAGTTGAAAATGTTGTGCAGCCATCCCAGCAGCTTCGAAGGAGAGTTTAAGAGAGACAAAGACAGCTGCAACCCTTGGCAGTCGTCCCAATTACATACCTCATCTACAAGTGCACTGGAAGCATCCACCAGCATTCCATACTCCACCTGGTGACTCTTGGGACACCACGAGGAGTCTCCTGCAATACCTAGCCTTCCATTTGTAGACCTCCGTGCTGGGCGAAAAAAACGAGCTGTGATCTCAATGGCCGATGGCCCTGATAAACGCACAATTGCAACGGCCCCTTGCAGGCCTCCCATGGCTGTCACGATGGCAGCTATTGTATCACCATCTGATGACGCTTGGCTTGCAGTTCCCACTCTTCTCTCTTCAAGTGCAATCTCCTTTTCCAGCCGCACATCCCTAGTACACTCTGATACTCCAGCTGCTGAGACAACACAACCCTGTTACACTCAGTTGCTGGTAACTCCACAGGCCTGAGACCAGCACCCCTGGCCAAACAACTTTGTAGCACACAAGTTGAACCCTACAAGTTTATTCGTTCAATGCCAGGAATTAAAGTGTCAAAATCATGACCAAATATCTCTTGAGCATTATATTTCTACTCACCTGCATATGAATATACTTGCCTGCACTGGCAAGGAACAGGTTGCTACATGCATACAAAGCGAAATAACCTGCAAAATATATGCGAGTGGTAAATACTAGACCTAAGAGTTGTCTCCTTTCCGATGGAGAAAGCCTCGTGAAAAGATGTCTAACAAGCCCACCGTGTGTTCCTTGTAGCTGTCTTTTTGCATAGAATCTGTGACATGGCCTGGAAAAAGGACACCACCAGACAAACGGTCAGCAAAATTACCAGGGACGAGAAGATCAGGAAATCACCTGAAATATGCAAGTCAAAACAATGGCCTGGTCGCACTGAGCCAATCAAACGTGCAAGCAGGAAACAAGGATCCAGATATGCCTTTTAATTTTTGCAGAGGAGGAGGGAGTTACTAAGAGTTGGGAAACTAGATTCTGTAGAGGGTTGTTCAAAATAATTGTCAACATCTGTCACAAAAGGAGGCACCCCACAACCAAGAGTGGTACCCCATCGCGACACATGATCGAACATATATCAGTTGAGAAGCACTACTCAGGCTAATTTCTGTCCAGACACAATATTTCGCATCAAACCACCGATGTTAACCAGACTGCAAAACCATGTCACTGTCGTGTGCAATAGTGATGATAATGGTATGGCTCTTCATCTCATATCGACAACTGAGGAGCTTGTCGGAGAATCAATTTCACGACTTTGTATTTCAAATTAAATGGACCTTGTTGTCTAGCACACATCATCAGACTGATTCAAAAACCCCAGTCTCATAGTCATACGAGCAGAGAGCCATCGTTACAGGCTATACGTCTGCTACATCTCATATGCACATTGTCCTGATCAATAGATTGCTGCATTCAACATAATCTGCTGACGTCGCCACATACACGGACTGTGATGTCCCTGGAACAGCTCTCGGGTCCATTTGAATGTCACAAGATTTTCTAACAGATTTTCCTCTTTGCCTCGCCAACCATAACGTCATATTTACCCCACTTGTCACATTGAATCCTTGATCCTGCCTAATAGTACAGTCCAAAGACATCCATGCAAGAAATGAAGCGGATACCTGGCTAACCTGCATCCGAAAAAGTGGCAACCAGCAGCACTGATGGAGATAGGACGCAATAAAACAATCCCGAAGATGGCCGGCATTCGCTGCACAAGGCTAGGAATGCTAGAGAGACCCGTGAAGGGCGTCATGCCATGCAATCACAGAAGCGTTTAACAGTGGACACTAGCAGCAGCTCAGCGTGAACGGGAAGAGAGTGTCACAACAGCAGTAAATCCTACTTTCCCAGATTCTAAGGGCGACTGAAGTGGATTCATCAGGTTTCATGCATTGAAAATCTTCACCGTCCTACTCTTCGGTAAGGACAAACCTCCGTGCGTGCTGCAAACCCAGACGGAAACATGGAAGGGACAATGGAGGGGAGGGCAGTCTAATAAGTTGATGTGCTGCTGTCATTCTACTCTTTGAGGGGCACATGATATTGTCTTGACTGCCGCAATCTACTGGAATTGGTGATGTGGATCAAACTTGAAAGTGCAAAGAGGACTGGGTATCATTCGAAAGGAGAACAGAAATCGGATTACAAAGATTTAGAGTCAAAGGGTAATGATGAGAAGGCGAGCACTCCCCCTGGAGCTTGGAGGTCACTCACATTCACTTCATCGCTATTCAGTTTCGGCAGACCTCTCGATGTTATGATCTGGCTCTAACCAGGTCCATAACCATTTTGCCACGACACCACAGGTACTGCAGTATGAGAAACCTCACTCATCAGAAACCTAGGAAACCCTCTCAATATAAAATATTAGGGGTCCCAAATTCTGGCAGGGGCTATTTCTGAAGGTTGAAAAAAGGAGGAGGATTGGAGCGGCCAATGGGGAGGGAGGGCACCTGGGTTGGAATGGGTGAAATGTGAGGCCACCTGGAGAGGCTAGCATACAAGTAGGAGGGCGGCCCTCCTAATTCTAGAGCCCAGAGAAAATGTGGTCAAAGGACCTTCCACCGTGTCAAGGCAACGATTGGTGTATAATTGCTCCCTAGTCTTCCCTTCCTCTTATGTTTTGCCAAAGCAAGAGAGAGAGTTGCCCTTTGAGGCTTGCTCAATAAGAGAGATGTTACCTGAGGAAGGCAATTTAGGAAGAGCAAAGGAGAGGAAGTGACACCCAGGGAAGGCAGAACAAGGTCTTGGCAATTTTTGACACCGATGCGTAGTCTACTCTTTAGAATAGAGAGGAGCCAACAAAAGCACACTTGTCACACAATTCTCAACCTCTCATACCATGAGACCTCCTTCTTTGACCATTAGACTACCCATCACAAGCCAGTAACTCAAACTGGGTGTCCAAAATGTATTCTTTAAAACAATCCAAAAATTGAGATGGCTATCCTAAAGGCTAGAACTATTTGTATGGCCTTATTAGCAGGTTTGGTACACTACAACTGCTTGTCCTGGACTCGGGTTGATCATACCAAATGTTAAAAAGGCACCTTTGATGGCATGACAGGTCAGCGACCTTTTTATTTACGAGATGAAGAGCACTAATGCCCATAAAGAATCAAATTCTACCCACCCCCGCCGCCACCATTGATGCAAGGTGCTTCTCTCAGTGTGCCCTGAACGCAGAATAATATGTCACATTGATGAGACTGCCACCCCGCCTGGTCTCATCCGTTAAGGCGGGCCACGAATTGACCCAAATTGTACTCCTCAGTGTACTGTGATTGATCCCAAAGCTCTTCCAAACTGTTTAGCATTGCCTTCAAGCCCCTCCCACCATTTATTCCCCCTGCGGTTCCTGCTGCATCCATCCCATCTTCGCCACTCTTTCTTGATGGACCAGCCTAGACATGCAACCACAATGTTGCTCAGTAGCAATTACAAAGAGTGACAACGAACATTCGCACCACAGCACAAAACTCAGACCTCTTGAGACTCTGCAGAACACAAGTGTTCAAACGTCTCCTTCCTTCAAAGATCTGACCCCAGGGTGACAGTGCAAGGGACAACTTCAAACTCAAAAGACAGACATCTAATGTCACGAGTGCCTCCTAAAAGGGGAATATGAATCAAACCAACTAGCACAAACCCAGCAACCAACCTGGCAACTGACCCAAACCATCAGATACACCATTAAAATCGGAAGGGTTGGCTGCCATATCCATTCTGAATGGGATGAGATGAATATAGTAAGCGTATCTCCATGGACACTCCAAAGAATCCCTACCTTCCCAGATGTGGCTGAGACAGTGAAGAGATCCAACAATTGTGCAGTATCCATGGTATTAAGACTGGCGTTCTCAGCGTTGACAATGGCATTGGCAACTGAAATCTTGAAGCGCTGGAGGCTCATAACCTTCTCCTCCAAGGTGCCACGCATTATGAGACGATGCACATTGACAACCTGGCGTTGTCCCAACCTGTGAGCTCGATCCATGGCCTGCAATTCCTTGCAAGTTAGCATTGTCCTTTCTTATCTGAACAATTGCCGGTTCCATTTGAGCAAATAAAGGTGTCAAAAACAGATGTAGTGACAGAGGAGGACCAAACAATTGTCTAAAAACAGCCATCCACATCACTGCTAAGATCATCAACCTGTGCACAGTGTGCTTTAAAAATGCACCTAGAGCTCAGTAGCAGGTTCTTTCACCCACCTGCAATTGAACTTACAATGCAAGACGAAAGAGCTTAGAACATATTAATCAAAAGACAAGTTTTCAATCTCTCTCGATAGTTCTTTCGCTTTCCTTTTACTGGGAACGACACAACAGATTATCGCCTACCTGTAGATCACGCATAGGATTCCAATCGTGCTCCATGAATACCACTGTGTCTGCTGCTGTCAAGTTTAATCCAAGGCCACCAACTGCAACCGCCCAAACCCACCTTGCATTCAGGTAACCCTAACCAAGTGACCCGAATGAAACCATCTTGCTACAAAACAATTGGAGCATACAGAACAGTAGGAGCTTCCCCTCACCATGTGTGGTCAGAAGTAAAACATCAATTGTCGGATCTGAATTGAATGCCTTGACAATGTCAAACCGCTTCTCTGTGTCCACAGAACCATCTAAACGCAGATATGTCACTCTGTCACCCACAGCCCGACCCAACGCTCATATGAGTCACAGATTCCTTTCGGGTTACATACAAAATTGCAGCCCACAAACAAGCTATGATCTTGCTATCCATACGGTGCAAACTGGTCACTATGACCTCGGCACAGAGTATTCCATCCAGACTTGGGTAGTGAAATGAGGAGATAGAGAAAGAGGAACATACCCCTTCATATATGTCTGGAAGAGGTCCTTCTCAATGATATCCAAAAAGCTCTGCAAACACCAGAAATACCACATGCTTCCAAACTTTAATAACCATGAGTACATGTCTGCCTACAACACCCACAACTTGAGAATGTCCTTCACTTCATGAAAAGTACATATGCAAAGAAGGTAGACTGCCAAACTGCCTAGAGCAGGAGCAGGACGACTTCTGCCGAGACAGGTGTAACTTATGGTGTCACTTCACCTCAAAGGGCTACTGCCTTCCATTTGGAAGATGGGCACCTTCGAAATGGCCGCAAGTGGGGCAACGCAGTTGCCCAACCCTCCCCCGATGACTCAAAAGTCCCCCAGGTACCCACACATTAAGTAACCAGTTGACACCAGACCCGCCCCAACTTTATAGCTGGGTTGGCTATAATGGGTGACATCCAGCATACACCTATGTGGCTTTGAGCCCACGACCATTTTCATGGTGGCCTTGTGCCCTAACCACAGGGCAATCTGCTAGATGCTTCCTGAGAACAGATAAAGATACCAGCCCACCTACGCTTTCACAACCTTACTGCTTGAGCTAATATGCCCAATAAAATGCTGCTTTGATTAAGGTTGTCAAGGGCTGACATTGAAAATGAAAGGTAGTGTTGCAACTAACTGACCTTGAGTTGGGCAAAGACCAGGACACGATGCTGACCCCCTTCTGCACCTGCAGGTGTGTCAGACCCAGCAGAAGCCGGCACACCGATGCCACACTCCTCCAGGATGTCACGGAGAGCCTGCAGCTTTGGTGCATGTTGCAGGTCATGAAGGTCCTTGCTGCTGGCGACACCATCCACCAGCCGCCCTGCCTGACTGTCCCCAGTGCCAGTGCCCTCGAGAACCAACAGTGGATGGCTACAAAGCTTCCGCAGGTATTGCAGGGCCTGGAACCACCCCAGGCAAATACTTTCCCTCTAAATATCTGCTCATGTGACTCCTTTCCACAGTTGTCAGTGCTATAAAGGACATAGCCTTAATAAACGAGACTCTGTAACCAAGCAGTTGTATAAGGGGGACGGTGACACTAACAAACTGTAAGGAGATTATACTGGCATTTCTTCAACTGACCCAGAAACAAAACACACCACAACAGTTCGACCATGTGAGACTTTTATCTATCAATGGAAGATGTATTCACATGAACCTTCATGCAATTTCCAATTGATTGGACTGTGACTTCAAGATCTTAGAGGATCATTGATATCCCTAAAGCTGCTACAAGTATGTGGTTAGTGTAGCCATAAATCAACAACAGCTCACTCGTGCTCATCGATCCAGAATGAAATACAAGTTCAACCTGGATAATGCTGCTCATATTACCTGAAAGACATGCGTGGATGAACTATTTCGTATATTCTGCACTTCAGGAGCTTCAGGCTCGCCATGAGCAGTCACATAAGTTGCAACTTCTTTCTTAGCTTGAGATGATGAAAAGTCTTCATATAGGCGAAGCTGCAGTGGGCTCAAGTCACAGTAACGATCTTGTAGAATCTTCGGTGGTAGGTCTGTCAGCACCTCATCCTTCGTCCGCCGTAACAGAAACGGCATGACCTTCATCATCCCCATCATCCACCTATCAGCGTCCGAAACCAGCTTCATATGCAGGAAAGTCTTACCATGGCATGAAATGTTGCAAGAGTCCAGACCATTATAGGCCAATGATTAGGTTGAGTTCTGGATTGTATCAGAAGTATCCACGTAAGGTTAGGCTGGCCAAACTTCTAACAAAACCTGACCTGGAGAGGTTATTTCAAACAGTTAGGATGCCCTTAGTACTTAAATTTCCTTAGATTTGTTTGTGACTTCACATTGATGCACCATCGTGTTCCTGCTCTTCATCCAGAAATGTATGATAGAGAGAAAGACATCATTTGCTAGGACTGGAGAGGACATGAATACCTGTTTATGAAGAGCCTCCATAGCCAACACACCTGCCTCAGCTTCCTTTGCAGAGCATTTGGGATCCCTGGCAGCTAACAATGGTCTCCCATAATTGGCTTGAAACTGCACATGAATGCCACCTTGTCAGCTAACTTCAGTGTGAATGTCTGCCTACCTACTTTTAATCAATACATCACATCAACGACTGTGAGCTCCCTGTTCCCAGAAGAGCAGTCATAATTCATAACCAGTGTTGGACGGGCATGTCAATAAAGACATGCCCAACAGGCCCGAGCATGTAAGGGGCCCAGTATGTTTTTTGCCTCGCGGACATGCATAGTTGGTCTTCAATTTTCTGCCAGCGGACATGGATCCTAAGGGGTTGTCCCTATAAAGGCCTGCCGGTCTTGTAACCAGGCAGGTCATGGTTTATATATATAGCATATACATCTATATAATTTTTTCCAGGAAGGGGACAGCGGCCCTCAAGATCATATTAAAAGGAGTCACAGAGAAAATAACCGACATAGGGCCACGGGGGCTTACATCCAGACCATAAGGTGGCAAGACAACGGGTAAAAAAGTGGCTCCAACTTCAGTTTGGAATGGTTCTACTTATTAATAACAAGGGTGGGCAAAAACCCACAAGGAAGCTATCAGGCCAAGCATTGAGTGTCTAGTTCAAAGCGAAGGCAATCTATAAAGGTGTATCCATGAGATTCAAGCTAAGCACCTACAATCAATGGAGTGTCTGTGGAATCAACCATATGATCCCCAACTACAGCCCAGGCCCGCCTGCCCAGCCACACACCTCACCCAAGGGGTGCAGGTCTTGGGGCATGTGGTGGTAAAGAGCAGGTGGCAGGCCTGGCGGTCCGGGCTGGACATGATACATGCCCAGCTTCGACCTGTGCCCCCACCCAACACTGGTCATAACCCTCTGACATGCAATCAGCAAACCTAAACAACAAGACTAGAAACCTGAAGAAAATTTAAGGAGATGCCCATTGTGTAAGTACCTGACGCTCGGTGCCAAGAAAGCCAGGCATGAGGAAGTCAAATAGAGACCAAAGCTCCAGGACATTGTTCTGGAAAGCCACCAGCCAGCCTTAGGATCCAAAAGAGAACAACCCTAAAAGTCTGGATGCAGCTCAGGTCAGGTAGCCTTTGACTAATCCAAGGGTCATAACTTCGAACAGCTTAATCCCTTAATCTGACCATGCATGTTTTGCTCACATTCCTGTGAATGATCCATAGGGTTGCCACATGCAGACATTAAATGAACATTTCTTTTGCAACAAACAGGGGCCCTGACCATCAACAGAAACCAGGTGCTTAAAAAACTGCTTAGAACTTACCTGAATAGGCGTCCCAGTTAACAGGAGGCGATGTTCTGCCTGCATGCGCTTGGCTGCTAATGTAATCTTAGACTTGAAACTTTTGATGATGTGCCCTTCATCAAGGATGCAGTAATTCCACACTTGTTTCGCCAACACATCTACGTCTTTACGCAACACATCATAAGAGGTGATGATGATATTGTGCTTCTGGAAGAGCGGTTGTAACATCAGCCGCTCTTGGGGTGATCCAGTGTACTGCAACGGGTTCAAGACGTCACTGGGTATGAATTTCTCTATCTCATAGGCCCAGTGACCCACCAACGTTGATGGACACACCACTAGCGATGGCAGGGGAGCAACATCAGTGCTTTTCGATTCAGCATACGCAGCTGCACGCTCAGCACTATCCGAGGCTACAATTGCTGATGCTTGGAGAGTCTTACCAAGGCCCATGTCGTCACACAATATACCGTGCAGCTTGAAATGCTTGAGAAATGCCAGCCAATTAATACCCTCCTGTTGATACCTGCAATTGTAAGGACCAAGGTCATTAGATTGCCTATGCACATGGATTTTGATGGATGTCACTTTAGATTATGCTTGGAATCACGGTTAGAACCTTAGTACCACCTCAACACTAAATTTTTGCATATTCATATAAATGCAGAGCAAATTCTATGCGAGAATGAGGCGACCATACCTAAGGGAAAGCCTATCCCACAACAGATCACAAAGAAGAAATAAAGGCCTTCAAAGGACATTACGAAGACAGAAAAGAACAAACACTAAACAAACGAACAGGACTCCAATGTAAAGACCTTCAGTGTCATACAAAGACACAAGACCATACGACTAAAGCCTTGTATCTTTGAGACTCAATGACAGAGTACCAGAGAACTCCATTATCTGTCAACTGTGTTTAGCCACTTGACTGCTAAGACTCTCCATTGACTTGGCTAGCTCCCAAGAGTGGGTACAAGCGCACTAACTTTCTGTCAACTTTCTGGAAGGTACCGAGACGTAATTATCAAGGAAAAAGGTTTCTGAAATGCTATCTCATTTGCATCAATAATCCATAAGGAAAAAGTGACAGAGATGAAGGGCACCTGCGCAAGGTCACGTTCAGAGGGATGCAGAGCCGGTAGTCATCAACATGACTATTATCCAGTAGCTGCTCCAAGAAGTGGGTGTCTTCAGCACTCTTGGATGCCTGAGACTCTGGCAGTCCTTGTGGGGGTGGCACTCCACGAGCCAGGGGGAGAAGGGGAACCAGGGCTGCAAAACTACTCGTGACACTTTGGCGAACCTGGGGGTTGGAATCACTCATACAACCCAGCAATGGTACTATGAGAAATGGTGAGTATGCCACCAGCTCTGGGCCCAGGCCCTCGACCAAGGCAGTGACAAGCATGCCTGCACCTTGCCTCGCTTCCACTGCCGTAGTGTCCCCCAGCATAGGGACCGCCTTTGTCAAAACAGCCGCCATTACTGGCTCAGTCATCGTCCGTGCCATAGATGTAATACACCTGGATGCAACCAGTCGAACAGCTGCATGGAGATGCTGTACACAGCTGAAAATAGCTGGCAACAGGGTCAACATGTTCACGTGAAGGTTTTTGTCTATAACTGGTGCTATTGACCGCACCACCTGCAAGTCCCACACCCTCCAATTGTCAGTCAATGTCAAGTGGGTCACCTGTATACCATATATGTATCTCAGACACAGAAAAAGGAGAATGAAACTGAATTCGACATTTTTCTTTGTAGTGGGGGGGAGTAGTCTCCAGCATACAGCGCAAACTGCAAATGCTGCTCAAGCAATCACATGTACCTGAAGGTTTGTGATTAGAGCCTGGGGGTCGGCAGTCATGTCAGGGAGGTGCACTGGGTGATGGGGGGCAGGAATGACAGCAGCAGATTGCCCTAGGGCTTCAGTCAAGCAATCCCAGATTTTTGGAAGCTGCTCTAGTAATAAGCCTCCAAACTTCTCACACAACGACTTCAATGCCAGCTCCGCCCCGCGCCTCGTGATAGCCCCCTCAAGTCTTGACCTTTCCTCACTGCCTGATAACACCTGAGACTTTGCCTTTTGAGTTGCTTTACCAGCATGCACAACTTCAACCTCTTCCATGTTTACTGCGGCCACATTCGACTGTGTGGCTTTTGGTGTCTCAACAGGATCAGCAGAAGTCAGTGCACACACATTCTTGATTAACTTCTCATTGGGGCTAGGTTTGCGACCAACACATTGCACTATCACCTCTGCCAGAGCCTCCGCTGCTGGTTGTTGCAATGCCTCCTCCTGCATTTGAATGCCGAATTTAATATCCATGATGCGATTCAAAGTTTGACACCATAAAATCTGCTTCAGTGCAACGGTCAACTTCAAATAGAGCTCTACCTGGAGCAGTTACACCATTCTTACCTGTTCACGTTTGATGGCAGCCATCAAGGGCTGGATGACAGGGTTGAGTTTGACAGGAAGTTCTGCCATCCACACAACAGCCCCGGCCATTGATGCCAAGACACTCATGTGCAAGTTGCCCTGCAGTCCAGCCACAAAGTGAGCAGTACACCTCACCTCACTTGGCAAGACATGGTCTACCAGAGTCTGGAGGTCCAACACTATTCCACACAAACTGCAAGCAACGTAATGGGCACACTCTTCAGTAAAATCCTCCTCCCTCATTCTCCACAGGGAGGCAAATAGACACAGCTTCCAAGCCTGTGGGTTCTCGGTAGCAAGGCCTGAATAATGCATCACATACATCCCATGTACCTCAAAAAGTTCTCAATGTTAACAGAGGACTCTTAAGGAGCAGATCAGATCTGTTGGCCAGCAGCCATATATGAGAATTCAAAGGCAATACACAATCCAGCTGTAAGGAAATGTATAAAGTTTTGCACACCTGCACACACTGGAGGTAGCCAGCAGTTGCAAGTAGCCTTTGGCGTGCTGACTCCATAAGATTTACAGGGTTTGACTTCTCCTCAGAAGTACTCTCCCCACATGATCCATCATTGGTTGTTGACAACTTCGTCGCCAACTCAATACCAGCATCAGCACTGATGGCATCAGTGGCTGGTAAAGCTGCAAGAAATGACCGCTTGAAGGACCCCACAGCTTCCGCATGCCTGATGAGAGCACTAGCCTCAGTGCGCATTTTTGTGAACATCCGAGACAACTCTGCATACGGCAGGTTGGAGCCAGGTGTTGGGAATGCTGCATCCCCACAAGCTAGCAAATCTAGTAAACGAGATCGCAAGGATTGTGCTGCAACTGTTGCTTCCCTGATTTTCTCCTTGTCTGAACTTCTTCTGAACTCCTTGAAGCATGATACAACCACCATTGATGCTACCTGCTTACAAGAAGCAGAAAGGTTAGCACGTCATTAGTGCCATCCACTGCCTTGATAATCAGTGCCAACGTTACAACTTCAGGATGAAGTTGGCATCCAACTTAGTAGACTTTCAAGACACCTAGGCAACTGACCAGAACAATCATTGCACCCAGCCAAACCCCACACCGTGGAAGGAGGGCAGAATAAGAAGTTCTTCTGGACATGGCAAGCATGCAAAAGATGGGACTTAGCAACAACAGCTACCTGCCGCTGAACTCCCAAAGAAGAAACCAGCAGTTCCAGCAGAGCCTCCACCACAGAAGCAAACATGGAAGCAGGCAAAGAGGCTGCCAATATGCCCAGTGCATTAGTAGTTGCCACACGCATGTGCACTACTGACTTTTCACCATCAGCCCCCACAACCACCAATGCCTGCTCCCCAATTTTAAGTCTTGGGGCAGCCTGCCAGCTGGACTCCCCAAAACTGGGCGCCGCACCTCTGGCTGCCTTCAACTTGGCAACTGCCTTGACTCGGCTCTTCCTTGGCAATGAGTTTGGAGAAAACATTTTAGAGGTTTCAAGGGGCGATCCAGCTGCTGTACTTGCCAGCTTCAACCACGATGAAAAATATGAATTTGTTGCAGCCACCAGATCAGATTGTGGACACTGCCCCCAACAGCACAGCAATCCAAAATCCTTCATTCAACACCTGCTCCTGCTGACTGTCATCCAAATTTGCTGCCTATCTGAACCTTCAAAGGAAACACTAATAAAGGACGCAATACTGTCATAGGAAAAAATGATCGCAATTTGACCTGGAGTAGCAAGCGCCACACACGTTCAGAACAGCACATAATAGCCTCATCTGATTCCAGGAGCAGATTCTGAAAAACCAAGCGCAATGCATCCCCCAATATAGGCACTGCCCAAGAACTCCCAGTTTTGCATGGAGAACTGTGATCTCCTGATTCTAGCAGCCGCTCCTGCATGAGCGGACAATACCAGCACTTCAAAAGCAAGGGACTGGCAATGCATGATAAAGTATGTATCATTTCGTGCTCAGAGTAAACCTTCATGGTTCCTCCTTGTCGGCCACCAGGCCCAGCTGTGAATGATGTTGCAGTTATGCCAACTGCCAAAGTCAAATTGTTTAGGGGCAGACATTTGGTGTTTTAAATCTTGAGAAAGGAAGGGTCCAAAAATGATTTCCACCTGGCTATATGCCATCAAATGAATACCGTATCTTTCCTGGGCACTATCAGAAAAACCATCTATTTGAAGTACCAAGTAACAACTGCATACTGACATTAAAATGTAACCCAAACAGATGTCGCACCAGTCGAAGTAAAATCCTTAAATTGCAACATAGAGAGTGCAGATGTCACACCAGTCAAAGTTAAATCCTTAACTTGCAAAATATAGAGAGTGCAGTCTAACATTGATTCACAAAGTTTCAGACAATCAACCTCAGCAACAGCTCCCAACAGTGGGTGTAGACCACAACAATACTACCAGAGAAGAGAACTAGAAACAAAGTGGAAAAGAACCATACCAATGTCCGGATGGCAGCAAGGCGAACAGAGGAGATGTTGTGGCGCATGAAGGGCCACAAGCGGGGGGCCAAAGTAGAGAGCAAGAAAGGGTCATCTTCAGTGCCACCATGCAGAATGTCAGATCCTGGTGGATCATCCAACGGAATAATCTCATTTAAGTCGAGCATCAGTGGCCTTTCCGCCACAGCTCTTGACACCACTTCGGGCTGTGAGTATAATTCTGCTAACAAATGCATGACACTGCCACAATCCACATCAAAGTCTTGTAGTTAAACTTTCTGGGGTGCTGCTTAAACCTCACACTACTACAATACCACCACATGCAATACCAACTCTAGTTGATGGCATTATATAGACAACACGTCATATCAGACATACCTGCTGGTGGAAGGGCTAAGGTCATCCAAGTTGAGTAAGATATCCCATAAAGACAACAGGATGGTGGTGACCGCATTGCCAGCAGACGCCAGGATGGCAGGAGCAGCCGGGGTCAAGGCCTCCGCTGCCACTGCCCGTACATCATCGTCTGCATCCTCCAGCCCCACCATACAGGCTGGCAGCACACGCGGCAGCAGCTCTTGCAACATGTCCTGCCACTCCCAACCACCATTCAATGTTATACCTGAGGAAGTGATTGCAGAAGTCAGCATTTTCTTAGATGCAATTATAAGACATATACCATCTGAATTGCTTAAAGATCACATTGGACAAGGATGCAATCCTGGACAAGCAGTCAAAGGAAGGCCATCTCCAGCAAATCTGATACGTGAGCCAATACAGTGCATCACTTTTGAACATTACAGGAAGGAGCCTCAAAGCAAACAGTGCCAAGCTTGCAAGAAGAATGGTTGAAGTTTATGCATGCCAACTAGGGTAACAGAAGACACACCTAATACGACTGATTTAGGTACATCATGAGCCTCTGATAAGTAGACATTGTTCAATCAAAACTGGAAGCATTACACTATGGACAAGGCCCTCCACCTGTTCACATCTTATTCATCACAGTAAAGTGAACATTCCTGGTAAGCACTCCCAGGATCAGTCGAGATTAAAATCAGTCTCACAAGAGCCTCGAGAGAGAAGGCACCTGACGAACAGCTACAAGGTATTTGATGCCCAATAAACTGCCATGTCGCACCTCCCACTCCGGGCGGCCCTGTAACACAACTTGTACCAGAACCCATACTGGTCTCAAAATGCCACAATTGAGCACCATA
The DNA here is from genome assembly GCA_030704615.1 of Takakia lepidozioides. NCBI lineage: Eukaryota > Viridiplantae > Streptophyta > Takakiopsida > Takakiales > Takakiaceae > Takakia > Takakia lepidozioides. The sequence goes on from CM060734.1 coordinate 30,859,907, forward strand.
CAAAATAAGCAGTGATCCTAGGGGATCCAACATCAAAACAAGAGCCGTAAAAGAACCGTAGCTCTGGACAAAGCACCTCACCTTCATTTGAAGAAGAACACTCAAAGTCTCATGGACCCAGGTAGGGGGCATCTGCTTTAGCACTGCCCCAATTGCCTGTGCACATGTTTCACGAACAGGGGCCACCACTTGATCTGACACGTAATCTCCAAACCTGTGCCACAGGTCACTACTTCATTGATTACATAGTAACAAACAATTGGTAATAATCAAGCTTTCCAGAAACTCGATTGCTACGTTGTTCATTCATGTTCAGTCACCTCATTTCCAATCGAAAGTGAAAATTGCCAGCGGGCCCCTGCGCCTAGTCTGATTTGCAACTGCTGACTAACCTTCTCTAGACTGAAGGTCAATTGCTGTCAGAATAAAGCAAAAACATGCTGCAAAAATATTAAAAGAACGATCTGTTAGGAGAGCCACGTTTCTAACCTTCTTACAAAGCCAGTTGCTAAATACTGCTGTACACAATCTCATGGGCAATCCTAACAACTAAACCGTTAGCACACATAAGTGGGCTTGACAAAAACCTTGGACGTGAATGGACGGAATTCTTCATGCTGTGCACGATAAACTATGGGAGCTCAGAGGAGAGAAAGTAAAGATCAATGATCTGACAAATTGCTCATTTACAACCATCTAAAACCATTATGGACAGTCCTCGGCTGCTGGGAGCATCTAGGGATACAGGGATGTGGACAGACAAACAAAACCCTCTTCCCGTGATTTCATTGAACTGCAGAAACTTCTCAGCTAATGAAAAACAGTAATCTCCGAATTGTTTAAGAATATTCCTACTTGAAACAACCAAAAAGATGAATTGGTTCCCCGATGACAAGCACCTGTGTGACAACAGAAGCTAGACTCCTTCTGCAGTTCATCTGCAGTTTTGATTAAGCACTCTTTATGCACTCCATATCATCATATCCTTCACATAACTAGGTCCAAGTGATAAACAAGAAGAGAATGGCCGATCTTGCAGTTGGCAACCAACCGGTCAAGGGCAAAAATGCAGAGGAGACGGATGGTGCAATCTTGTAGAAACTCCATGTTGGCAGCCCACGCTTGCTTTGCAGCTATCACAACCTTGGCCTTGCTTTTCGGAAGATCACCTTCAGCTGTAGGCCACAGTTCATTGGCCAAGATCTCATTGTCCACTTTCCCTGCAGTTAATTCCTCTTTAACTTCCAAGTTCAAATCCAACTCAGGCTTCACTACTCCTAAACTTAACTCTGTCTTCACCAATGAGAGGTCACATTTCATCCAGCCAGCACAAGACTCTGAAACTCCAGTTAGTCCGGTCCCCTTATGGTTTTCAATGCCTGTCACTTCTTCCATCTTCACCTTCTTATACTCCCCATTGTCTTCCTCTGACTGGATGTTTAAGTTAAGATCTATGCTCCTTTCCTTCTGTGGACTTTCCAAGGTTCCATCTGCACCACCCTCGCAAGTTGTGATGGCTGGCTGAGAATCCAGAGCAGGGGCCACAACAGCTGCAGATGCTGCTTGGGCACTGAGAATTTCTCTCAATGCCATCATGTTTCCATGTCGGACCTCCCAAACTGCACACCCACTCCAAGGTCATGTTAAGAAGAAAAACCCCCAGCGAGCCAACAAGATCTACCAGTTTCAATCCACGTGTGATGGGAAGGGAGAGAATGTGAACCTGTATCAAACATGTCATGAATAAGGAGCTCCACAAATTGACCAAAAGGCCACTGCCCATCACCATCTGCCTCGAGATTGTCTTCATCTAGTACAGCATCTACTACAAGCTGCACTGACACGCATTGCACACATGCAATTAGTTCATTATCTCAGGAATGGTGCAAGTCCAAAAGGTGACCCATGTACACCGCCAGAATCTGTGTCAAGACTAGGTGATAAGAAGTCACACATTCTTGGGGTATTTTTATCCTTGTAGTCATAATGAAGCAGATGAACAATACCTTATTATCTCCACCTTCCGACTGTTCAACGATAACTGACTTGATGTGTTTGGCACGCTTTAAGGTGGGCTCCTCAACGTCCTCCTCCTCCCCCCATTCTTTGGCCCCATCTTTAACTACCACCTTGGCCTTGCGCTTCAGCATGTTGCGTTCTCTAGCACTTAGTGTCCTGGAAAGACCCCCAGAGACCATATTCGCCACCAGTTCATGCACTTCCTGCTTCCCTGCATCTGGCTGCAGGAAATAATCACGTGCTTCTCCATTGCCAGTTGTCGCTGCCCGATGCCCCAACAGATCCTCATCACAGATCATGTCATTCACATCCATAAACTGCTCACATCCATCGAGTCCTGCACCAACACCCACCCATCACAGTCAGAAAACCCTATACTAAACACTAAGGGAAAACCATGCCTTGTAGATGAATGTATATGCACTACCAGAACAAAATAAAAATTCCATACTAAGATCTTCACCAGTGCCTAGGAATGCAGCAGATGTCTTCGCACAAAAGACTTAGACAGGATGGTGGAAGGTCTAACCTAAGCGGCGCCGCAGATTCTGCTTCTGGCGAGCTAATCGCTCTGCAGGGGTTTTGGTATTGTCAACTCCCACATCATACTCCTGCGACTCATGCCAACCCCCACTTAACTTTCAACACCCCGACCAGCTAACCTTCCATTCCATCCAAGGCACACTCAATAGCAAGCAATTCACCGTTCTCAAATTGCCCGAATCGCATATTTCCACATCAAGAAACAGCTTCTGAGAACTAACAACTCGGTGGCCCTTGCTGCCACTAGTGAGCACTGTTATCTAGTAAAGAGTAGTTGCAAACAAACCTGGCCTCCAGAAGACAGCAACTGTGCTCCAAACTCCAACACCCTTTGCATGTCAAAGCTGCATTCCATTGTCAAATGATGTCAATTATCATGTCTCACATAGAGATAAGAATGTGAGAGCCTAGTATATTCTGAGCGCACAATTGAAGGTAACCAAATACTAAAAGATAACCACACATCTCAACAAACAGCCTGTAGAAAGAATACACATGCATTTCCAAGTTTGGAAAAGTATGAAGCGATCTCCATTCCATCAAGTATTGATGATCACAAATGGAAAGGAGGAAGGATATGTACCTACTAAACGCAAGAGATGTGGCAGATTGGGGTGCTGCTGCCTGACCAGCAATGAGCACCTTCAAAAGGTTTGTAGGGTGACCAGCTTTGGCAAGTTCTGCCTCAGCACTAGCCAAAAGTTCGTTCACTGTCACATGTCTCACATTCTCTGCAATGGCTCCTATGGCTTGTGCTGCCGCCACCCGTGTATCCCAGCTCTTGCTCCGCAGGAATTGCCGTACCTACAGAACCCCGAATTGCTCAAGTCCACTCACGACCATCCTTTCCAGCATGTAGGTCACTTGACAGCAACAGAGGGCAAATAGTCCCGACACTAGCCTGCAAGACTTAACTGAAATCACAACTGAAATTGATTATTGATACTGACAGCTCCCCAGCTCCACATTTTTTGGAGAGCTGGGGTGGAGCTGGAGAGGGAAGGAACCATTTGTCATTTCCTCAAGAAAACTGAGATCAGCTTCATGTCAATATGTGTCCTGTATGGGAAAGTGAACAGTGCCTAGGTAATCCAAACAGGTAAACATACTCAACTTGTCATTCTGGAAGTCATTCCTCTCAAGGATTTTGCATAAAAATTAAACCCTCTCCACCAACAATTTTTTCCTCCTTTTGAAGTAATTTAGACTACGTGATGTTTGGATCATATTACCAACTGGCACAGTCAAATGTAAAAGGGAAATCCTTCATGCACTTCATCTTGTAACTGAATGCATCTCAATATCGTTACAGAACAAACAAACCAAAGGTTTGAGGAGCAACTACATTCCAGTTCTAAGTGGGAATCTGAGTTAATCCACGTCAATCCATGAGACAGCCTCACTTTCCAGTCACGGATGCCACCCTTATTCCCTGGTGCTATGTGCAGAGCTGTACCCGCTTGAGAAGCGGACGCAGCTGTCCACGGTGCAGCTTTGCTATTTCACCAATTTGCCGTGCAGCAGCCCTCCTTGTTGCAGATGTTGATCCAGCTTATCCTCAGTCAAGGTCTCTCTCTCCAAAACTTATATACAACAAGTTCATCCAAACACTTCTACACCTCCAATATAGAGCAATAGAGTGATCGTCACTGAATACAGGTAAGTAAAAAGTTGACAGAGAGATGGCACAAGCTCAAGGTGGGGCAAAAAATAAAAGGATGTGTAGAAGCGCACGGGGATGCAAATACAGCTACAGATTCAAAAAGTCCACCAACTAGGACAGAACGGGAGGACGAAGAAAGCCGACATTGGAGGAAGAATGTAGGATGCTTGTGTTTGTATTATACAATCTGCACAAGTGACTATCGTGATAGACCTTCGCTGCCAAGTAATCGGTTGACAATCACGCAGCGGGGAAAACATGCGGTATGGCACAGCCATGCGTGACTCATGGCCACTCGTGATGTGAGCTATTCAACCCTCTTGCAAATTCTTACCCTGTCGCAACAAGGAAGAGCTCACTCTAACATAATTCTACCTTCCAAGTACCTCAAAACCAGCCGCACCTGTTTTTGATAACTGTGATTTCACCTAAAACAAAAATGTGGAATCCTCAGGATACTGTCCAAAAGCGTGAGTAAACGATGAAGGCGAGATGTTTGTTGGTGGGCCATTGTGGGAGGTGACCTCTTCTCTGCACCCTCACACCCCGGTACTATGACGGCAGAAATCCTGCCAGACATGGAAGCCTGGCACACCTGCCCTGCCCCGCCCTACACGCAGTCTCGCACCCACCCATGGTTGTCGACACCCAGCAATTCCTGCTCCCAGAATTCCCTGCTACAACCTCGGCATGTACGAGCTCTTCGTGCTGCCTCTCCAACGAGGCTGCGCGCGTACCGATAATTCTTACACAACAATGTGAAGGAAGAGAGGTCCCCAGAGGGTCCCTCTCTCACATATAAAGAGGGGGGAGGGGGGAGCGAAGTGGGCAGAGCACTGCACCAACTTGGACCGTGCGTGAAAGAACCGTGCGTGTCACCGCGCGCGCAACGGAGCTGCCCAGTTTTCCTCAGCATCTGAGATCCTTAGCAAGTCTCGAGATCCGCAGAATTCACGAGATTCCACTTCAGAGTGGCTTCCTCCCCCGCATAGCCTACTTTTGAATCAGAGCTTCATATCATGGGCTCCGACCCTTGGAACGAGCAAGTGCCTAGATCCATTTGTTGGTTGGATTTCGACATCCGTGTATACGTCTAGCCTGGAAACAGCTATAGCATTTGGGATTTTCTGTTAAACCGAGGGACGTAAGCTTCACGATCATTTTAGTTTAGACCCTCAACGACAGAGTTACCTATAGTTGAGGTCCAGTCTGGTGGGATATCAGCATATTCCTAGGTTTGTCTGCAGCGCCAGGCTATGGGAGTGCGGCCGTTGCGCGTCGCCCCGCTTCTCTCAAGTAACCACCTCATTACCTCCTTTGATGTGCTTTCTTGTCTCGAAGGGCACTGTTATTTGGAATGGATTATTCTCCGCTTTCTGAGATAAAGCAGCGTTTCGCGAATTGTTTTGGGGCCATTTGAGTCCGTCAAAGAGTGAGGTTGCCCTCTTATTGTTGTTCTATGGATTTATAAACTCATATGCTCTGCCTACCTCCTCTTCCTTCAATGTGGGAGGTGTGGTTTTGAGTTTATCTCTCTTCTTGTGATTTGGGTTCTACCACATCAGTTTGAATATTCTACTTGTTTGCCTGTTGCCACAGCGTTCTGGGGGAGGGGGTGCGGGGGCTTGTGTTCTCTGTTTGTGGTGAGTGTATGTCGGTGGCAGAAGATCCATTATCGAAGGGCGTGGGTATTTTGTAGGATTTTGTTCTTTAGGCAAATTCTCTCTTTCCCTTGACGGGCCTCCTAGGTTTACAAACTCCCACGTTGACTGCAACATGGTTAGTTCGGAATCCGCCGCAATGTGCTGCACAGCGTCAGAATCCTTGTGTTAGGTGAAAGTCTGTGGCAATCACAAAGATTGCAGGATATGGACCATGTAGACAGTGGACTTTGCTCGGCCAGTTTAGCTACCAGCTAAACTAGCTCGACACTGTGCTCCTGAGTCTGGATGCTCCTTTTTCTTCGATGACCAATTCAAACTTTGTGGGCTTCCAAAACTAGCTTTCAAGAACACCTTTTTCTAGATTGTGTCAGGACTTTAAAAGTATATTTCAGATTTCGGTGGACTGAATGCATAGTGTTGCATTCGGTTGGGTGCTGACAATGTGATGTGCAGGATGTGCGACCAGGAGCATTTCACAAGACTCAGAAGGCATGGGCAGAAGCCTTCAAAGTCTATGCAACATGAACTTTTTTCATCCATCGTGCAACAACAGGTGCAGCCTTCCTTACTACTGTGGAGCTCTGTGTCCCCTTGTCAAGGCTCACTAGGGGTTTCAGTAGTCAGGGTCCCTAAGTCACGGACGAGAATCAAACACACAGTTTAGCTCTTCATGAGGTGACAACTCCATACAGTGGGATATTCTGAATTGATCTGACTTGCTACCAATTTTTCCTCTAGAAGTGCTTGATGCCGAATAGAGTCTTTAGGTTAATTTGCTTAGCTAGTCTCCCGCCCAAAGTGGCAATACTCATGGCATTATGTGGGCAATGAATTGCTGATTGTGCACCAGTACTTAGCTGCTGGGGAAAAATATGTGACCGACCTAGCATAAACCTTGGAGAGGGATGGGACAGACGGAGGCAGATGTACACAAGAGATAGGGGCATGCTGGGCACAACAGTCCTATGTGTTCGCAAGGATGAGAAGGTTATCATGATAGGAGATGGGCAGGTGACACTGGGTTCTGAAATTATCAAGCCAAATGTGCGCAAGGTCCGCAGACTTGGGGACAATGTGATTGGTGGCTTTGCAGGTTTGCAGCCTGATTATCTTTTTACCAATTCTTCCTCCTTTTCGTAATCGCTTTTAAGAGTTTGTGATGCTCATTAGATGACATGAAATGGGTTAGCTTTAAGCTGTGATACCTGCTGTTACTTGATTAACTCAATTCTTCACAACTAAGATACAGTTCTTAATGACAACTATTTCTCACTGTCCCAGAGCAATCATTATGCAACCTGCCAAGCCGGCTTGGTAAATAGCTAGGACGAGGCTGTCCTCAAAGGTGAGTCTGTCTACATGCGGTGGTTGTAGTCTTGGTTATTGGAAGGTTTACCGATTTCTGACAAGGTGCCCAGTATCTCCAGGGTGCAGAAGATAAAAGTGGCTGATTGTGCAGGGGGCCTTTGCAGGTGCTACTGCAGATTCCTTCACGCTTTTTGAAAGGCTAGAGACTAAGTTGGAGGAGCATTCCGGTATGTTACTTGCTGCTGTTTGGTTGGTATATGCATGTTCATGGTAACCTTTCTTTGCATGTGGAATGCATAGTGCGTCTATCTCATGGTTTGCATCACACCATACAGAAGCTGATGGACATTTTCTGGTGCATTGGTTGCAGGGCAGGTATAAGAAGAACAAAAGGCATCTGATTTGATGTACTAGAAACTCAGAGCAGACTCTGCATTGGCGTGTGGACAATTTGTCTTGTCAAAATATTGGGGTTGTGCTTTGTTTATGGGTCCAAATCTAGCCTTTAAAGTACTCATGATTAGACCCTGGAAAATGCTGGTGTTGCCCTGTGACTTGAGGTTGCATGGTGGCAGCTGACACGTGCGGCAGTGGAGCTGGCTAAAGCCTGGCGTACTGACAAGTTTCTCCGACGCCTTGATGTGCGCTCTTTCCCCACTCCTGCTTTACGTAGGACCTCACCAGTGAGAATTGAAAGATGGGCTGAAGGAGTACACTCCACGATCTGATGAATAGGTGACTGATTGGATTTTTAAGAACTGGTTTACTATGAGATGGAATTTCCATGATCTTCCGAACAGACTGAGGTATCAACTGTTTCAGTTGTAGAGTGGTACCATCAGTAGGGATGTTCTATGAGTAGATGTCCTCAAAGGTACAGCACCTTCAAGGTCGACTATACACTACAGTTTTATTTACTCCATCAAGATAAGGCCGTGCTAGATATGGCTCCTATGGCATTTGTGGTTGTTTGTGACATGCCTTTTTGAGGAAGACCTTTCCATACGAGCAGAGTACTTTCCTTTGCGACCCTAGTGTGGCTCTGTTGTAAGCCCTCTGCATCCTATCTTAGTACTTCGTCTTCAACTCTATTCAATCCTTGCTGATGCTTGGCATCATGATCGAAGTCAGTTTCTTCTCGTTTTGTGGAGAATATCATATTGGCAACTGTAAGCTGCTTTCACTTAAAGGAGATTCACAGATCATGCAACGCACACATATTTCTATGTGTAGCAGAAGCACGAGGTGAAGCCTGTGAGGCCTGTGTTAAATGAGCACTGTAGATTGACAGGATTGCAATTCCGAATGTCGAATCAAAAGAATGGTGAAAATTGGTGGTCGGCTGGTTGAAGGGATTGTGTGGGTGGAGTGCAGGCAGTCATGGTGGTGGCAGATGCTGAGATTTCATTGACTATAACTGGCAATGGTGATGTACTGGAGCCTTATGATGGAGTTATAGGTGGGAATTTCTTGTTCTCCATTTCATTTCATTCTCTATATAGTAACCTTTCCCCTTTCCTGGTTGAAGTTACAATGCATAGTTTGGGCAGCATTGCTCTTGCCCATTTCTAATCGATTAGACTGAGGGATGGTCAGTCATGACACCAGTGGTGGGGCCCAGTGTGGAAAGTATCAGGAAAGTTTGAAGGGGAGGACTTTGGATGCAGGTATTGGTTCAGGAGGGTCATATGCATCAGCAGCTGCAAGGGCCCTCATCGATCTTCCTGATATGGATGCCGAGAGCATTGGTAAGTTGCCTATCACTATGTGGGCAAGAGTCGGATGCAAGTGCATTACAGTCTTCTATTTGTTCCTCACATGATATGTTTTCTAGTATTTTCTTAGATTTACAAGTGTCAATATGTAACCCGTTTGTCTGCTGTGGCTGGGCTTCAGTAGAATGATTGTATGCAGCGAGGCATCTGTCTTAGTTTAGTGTTCTGGATTTGTGGTTAAACTCAGATCATTACAGTGAAAAATTTCATCTCGTCGGGCAAAGTTGGATGATGGTTTGTTATGGTGGGGTGGGCCATGCAACAGCAAGAAAAGCAATGAAAATAGCTGCAGATTGTTGCATCTACACCAATCACAACTTTACCATTGAGCGCATCGAGGTTGCTGGCACACGGAGCCCTGAAGTGGTAGAACAAGCTGCCAGTATGTCTATGACAGATAGCTCTGTTATTGCAAAGTGAGAGAGCTTATGAAAGCAGGATCAAATATTCTTTCTCCTGTCACTTGCATAATCAGGTGATGGTCAGGGGCAAGCCTATGACCAAGCATTTTTCGGGTCAAATGTGTGGAAACCAGCAACTGTCAAAGTTAGATTTGTTATGGACCAAGGTGTAATGCTCACAAAATTACCAGTGCCATGTGAATATTGCCTGTCTGTAAATTTGACAGAAGAAGCATATCATCGGACGGCGATGATCACATCTGCCACACATCTAGAATCTGATACAAGTGAAGTTTCAAAGGTGGCTTGCTATAATGGAGCAAAAATAATCAAGGAAATTTTAATGTCAAGGGACCTAAATGCCATACATTGTATGGAAAGCCTGTAGGATTGGCAAGAGAATGTATGTCTATTGAGAGCAAAACTTAAATAAAGAAAACATAGTTTTATTGAGGTGTCAATGGCTTGATGTGTCTTCCTGAGATGGTCTAATTTGCTCCTATATCTTCTTGAACCATATTCTATCTTTGAAATCTATGCTCTCTAGTGTGTCGGTTTGTGACAAGGTGGATAGTTTGAGCCGAGCTCTCAACTTTTGGAATTCCTCGGATCTGCGCAATTTGAAGTACTTGTTGGTTTCTTCGGACACCAGTTGTTCCTCCGGCACTGTGAAAAGTGCCATGGTGTTTTGGTCTTCTAAGATAGCAGCCTTCTTTAGAGTTGCAGCTGCCCTTGCCCGAGCCCTCATTACACACTCTTTGCGCATTGCATTTTCTCAGACTCTTTGGCAGATTTTGATCATTGTGGCCTCTTTGGTGCAATGCTAGAGTTGAAATTCTCTGCATCTAGAGTTTTCACCTCACCCGTGTCAAGGTCAGCAGTAGCATTATAGGTTTTACGCTTCATGGGTGGTGTTTTCTTGACCTCCTCTCGCGTATTATCCCAACAAGGCACATTTCAAAATCAGCCAGCAGTGTATGAATGTGAAGCTCCGGGCTCTTGGGTGCTTCGACTCCTAAGGCGTCCTCAGCAAATGTTGCAGATTCACTCAAAGCGACAACAGCTTGGTAGTTACCCACAATTTTGCGACGTCGTGTTTCATAATCTCCACCTGGTTTCCAATGACCTGGCTGGTCTCTCCGCACCACAAGCAAATAGTGCTCTTGTAGTGCTCTTGTACCCTATCCCAGAATGTTGTGTTTTTCTGCCCATTCCCTGTTACTGGATCCTGCGAGGTGTATAAAAAAGAGTAGCAAAGTTGACGTTCTTCCTTGGCCACACCCCTTTTTCCCTCTCGGTGTCGTTGAACAGGCTTCTAGAGCTGCAGGTGACACCATAGATTCTCCTACCAAGTTGCCAAATGTCACCGATGGCACTTATCGGCCCTACTATGGCTCCCTCTATGGTGCGCAAGTGTGGAGGGCGGAGCGATGATTTTTGTCGGCACATGCTTGACATATGCCGTGTGGAGTCGCGGGTGGGGATCGTCAAAGGGCACTGCCGAGCACCGGCACAACAAGTTACCGTTGGTGTGGCACTTGGTGTACCCCGATGGGGATGCTCTAAGGTAGGACTTTGGACCATTTGGGTTTTTTCTTTTTCCTGTTTTTGAGAAAAAGAGAAAACTCTATTTCACTCATAACGAGGGAAAGAATAAAATCCTAAAAAAAAATGATAAAGCTGCATATGACATAGACGAACCTTTTTTTTTTTCTCTCTCTCCCGGACAAAGAGGAAGGGTGCCCCAGAATTTGCAAGAGGTGGAAAAAATAACCACCATCCACAGGGTCGCGAAGGCTTCCAGTGGGAAACTACGTGCAATCGTGTTTCTCCTCAAATAATAAAAGTAATATATATATATATAAAGAAAAAGGGATAGAAGCCCCTTTAATCAAATTAATAATAAAATAGTCACATCAGTGGAAAAAAGTAACCACTGCAGAGGCCGTGATGGCTTACTGTGGGGAAACTTCCCCGTGTCCTTAGCAAACTAGGTACTGAAGGCAGAGATAGAGAATTAAGGGGTAAAAAGAGCGAGGACAGAGTAAGAAATTGATTAGAATGCTAAGAGGTAGTGTTGAGGTAAAACTAAGCAAGGTGTGCTACTTTAGTACTTGAGATAAGGTTGCCATTACGAAGAAGACGAGGTAATAAGTAGTTTGTGATCCAGACTAAAAAACGTTAGCTTTTTTGTGGCGCCAGTTGAAATCTGTTTCCTCCCCCTCACCAGGGGACTTCCCATTGAGGGGGGATGGAGTTTTGCCAGGTAAAATGCATGTTGGGAAGACAGGTGCCGAGCACATTGCCTTTGCCCTAGGGTTGTTTGAAATCCTATAGCAGCTTCATCCCCTGTTGTTCTGAAGTTTTGGGAATAGTTGTACATACAACGTCCCATGTTTTCCCCCCTCAGTCACCAAATCATGGTATATATGAAACAAAACAAATCTGCCTCTTGGGGGTTTGCCCTCATAAACCCAAGCACATTTGGTTTTCCATAGATTCCATAGAGTATGGGCTCTAAGAGATGCCCACACTGGGCAGATGCTCTAAGGCTGACCAGGCAAAAACTTGATAAGCTAAAAAAGAGGAGATGGTGGGGTCTAAATGAAAAGATAAGTCCCTAGGAAAGATGTGTACAATTACTTATTTTCATTTTTATGTATTTTTTGGACAATTATTTAGTTATAAAATATATTTAGATATTAGATCAAATTTGATTAAATTCTAATTTCTATAATTTGAGACAATGATAGGTAATGTCCTTTGGTTGGGCAGTGTCCCCTTTCTAAGCCTCCATGGCTTATCGTGAGAGGTTATTTTTTCCTCTTTATCAATGTATTGTCCCTCGGGCCTTTTGGCAAAATAATAATAATAATAATAATAATAATGGCATCTACAAACATACAATCATTCTTTCTGACTACTTCTTCGAAAGAAATAATGCTAGAAAATAAAGAAACTTCTCCTCCAGAAAAAATAGGACACCTCAAAGGAAGCGTAAATTATGGTACTGTCTCATGACCCTGAAAGGCTCATGCCTTCCAGCCATTCTCTCCTCTAATTTTTTTTTTTTTTTTTCAGGGAAAGGTCGATGGAAGGGTTAACTATTTTGAAGGGGCCTGATTTGGTGAGCTCTGGGTTGTTTCTCTTTTCAAAGAATGAGAAAAAAAACAGAAAAATCAATAAAATTCTCAGGGCCACCGTCCCCTGTTCTTTAAAAAAAATTCTAGCAACGACCGAAGGTCTCGGAAGCTCGTTTAGCATAGAGCAGGAATAGGGTGCCATAGTGCCACATCATCGTCGCCACGTTTCGTCGCCACGTCATTGTCGTCGTCAATTTCTTTGGAATCTGCCCGCCCGAAATATGCCAATAGAAATCGCTGCGCCAACTTTTTCGGAACTCCCCGCAATGCCCGGATCTTGATCTTCTTGAACTGCAGGAGCTCTGCGTTTTCCGCCATCGTTCACCTTGCAAGCTACAAGCTCTCAACGAATTGAGGAAATCCATGTTGAGGTAGATTGTCTTGGCAGATGAAGGATCAAGCATAGAAATGTCTTAATGTGGCTTTCGACATTGGGTGAGCCAGTGAGGGTTGTAAAGTTCAAGAATTTGAGTGATACGAAAACAGAAAACAACTGGATGGTGAACGTTATGGAGAAGTGTAGTGGAGGGGATTTGTCATGGGGAAGGTATTTACTGAAGTGGATAGAACTCACATTGAAGTGAGAAAAGAAAAGTTGAAATTTGAACAGAACTGTTTGACTCTGATTGCAATTGCCTTCATTTTAGAGTTGGTTTGAAGTCAAGTTTGACATAGGCTGCAGGGGTGCGGGATGGAGGCTTTGGAGACCTATGAGCAAATGATGGGGGAAGGGGTGAAGCCCGACCACATCACGTTTGTATGTGTTTGCAATGCGTGTGCTGGAAAAGGGCAAAGAGGTGCATGGTTGCATCGCCAAAGCTGGAATTGTACATACTGAACCATACCCTCGTGGACATGTATGCCAAATGTGGGAGCATTGAGGATGCAGAGGGAGTGTTCAACAATATGCCTGAACAACGTCGCGTGACAGGTGGTGTGCTTGAAGTGTTCGAGATTGAGCAATACTTGCTAGAGGCAGAGTTGTCATGCATCTCTATTCAAGGACAATGTGGTGAGGGCACCTTCTTCTTAGACCTATATCAGCCTGTTTTGCCCTCTCATCAGACTCGGCCTTGAGATGCATATTGAATTTTGTCAGTTAGCTCGTTAGCTCGGAGCAGGGATAGAGTGTGGGTCCAGATTCATCCAAGAGGCCAGATTTCAAGCACAAGAGTACCTGTGATTCCATGTGGATCGATAGCTACAAGAAACCTGCATGGGTAGATGGTCAACTGGAAGCCGCAGAAGCAGCGACACAATTGATAAAATCAGGCATTGCTAATCAAGGCACCTTCTTCAACTTTTCACCCAGTTTTTCCCTCACAACAGGAAAGCAGCCAAAAATAGGTAACAGAGATGAGGAGAAGCTGTGGAATGAATACTTTTCTGACCACATAACGTTTGTGTGCGTGTGCAAGCCTAGCAGCCCTGGAAAAGGGCAAAGAGGTCCATGGTTGCATCGTCAAAGCTGGAAATGTACCAAATGTAATTCTGAACAATACCCTTGTGGACATGTATGCCAAATGTGGAGGGAGTGTTCAACAATATGGTTGAATCTGCCTATTTTGCCCTCTCATCAGACTCGGCCTTGAGATGCATATTGAATTCTGTAAGTTAGCTCGTTGGGTGTATCTGTGGTGGTTAGGAGTGACTTTGACAAGTTACTGCCGATGTGGCAGCAGGAAAGTATCCAAAAACAGATAACATAGATGAGGAGAAGCTTGTTGACGTTTGTTTGCATTTGCAATGCGTGTGCAAGCCTGGTAGCCCTGGAAAGGTGCAATGAGGTCCATGGTGACATCGTCAAAGCTGATTTGTACCAGATGTCATCCTGAACACAGCCCTGCTGGACATGTATGTCAAATGTGAGTGCATCGAGGATGCAAAGGGAGTTTTCGACAGTATGGCTGAAAGAAATGTGGTGTCGTGGAGGGCGATGATTGCAGGATATGCACAGCAAGGGGCGGGATGGAGGCTTCGGAGACCTATGAGCAAATGATGGGGGAAGGGGTGAAGCCCGACCGCATAACGTTTGTTTGCATTTGCAATGCATGTGCAAGCCTGACAGTTCTGGAAAGGTGCAAAGTGGTCTATGGTGACATCGTCACATCTGGAATTGTACCCAATGTCATTCTGAACACTGCCCTGCTGGACATGTATGTCAAATGTGAGTGCATCGAGGATGCAAAGGGAGTTTTTGACAGTATGGCTGAAAGAGATGTGGTGTCGTGGAGGGTGATGATTGCAGAATATGCACAACAAGGGCTCGGGATGGAGGCGTTGGAGACCTATAAGCAATTGATGTGCAAGCCCAATCGCATAACGTTTGTTTGTATTTGCAATGCGTGTGCAAGCCTGGCAGTTTAGGAAATGTGCAATGAGGTCCATGCATGTGACATCGTCAAAGCTGGATTTGTATCAGATGTCATCCTGAACACTGCCCTGCTGGACATGTATGTCAATGTGAGTGCATCGAGGATGCAAAGGGAGTGTTCGACAGTATGGCTGAAAGAAATGTGGTGTTGTGGAGTGCGATGATTGCAGGATATGCATAGCAAGGGGCGGGATGGAGGCTTCGGAGACCTATGAGCAAATGATGTGCGAAGGGGTGAAGCCCAACCGCATAACGTTTGTTTGCATTTGCAATGCGTGTGCAAGCCTGGCAGCTTTGGAAAGGTGCAATGAGGTCCATGCATGTAACATCGTCAAAACTAGATTTGTACCAGATGTCATCCTGAACACTGCCCTGCAATGTGAGTGCATCGAGGATGCAAATGGAGTGTTCGACAGGATGGCTGAACGAAATGTGGTGTCGTGGAATTCAATGATCGCAGGATATACCCAGCATGGTTGTCATAGGGAGGTCCTACAACTATTTGAAGGAATGTAAAATAACGGCTTGAAGCCGGACAGTATCACCTTTATATGTGGTCTCTCTGGATAGATGGTCAACTGAATGCAGCAGTTGCAGCGGCACAGTTGATGAAATCAGGCACCTCATCCATGGCCACAGCTTCTGAAAGAGGATCAAGAGAGGGAGTCCACAATACCTCTTCTGGCACTTCTGGGCATGTGAAGATACTTCGTGCGACAGGCAGACTGGCAGAGGCTCTACAGACTATAAACCAAGGAGGCATTTCAGCAGATTCAGATACGTATGCTTATCTCTTGCTTAAGTGCATCAAGATAGGAGGTCTGGAAGCTGGAAAGCAGGTGCACACTCACATTATCCAAAGTGGATTCACGTCAATTTTTTTTCTACTCAACTCCCTTGTTAACCTGTATGTTAAGTGTGGAAGCATCATGGATGCTCACCAAGTGTTCAACAGAATGCCTCAACGATGTTTGATTATGTGAAACATAATGTTGGCAGGATTTACCAAGCACGGGTGTGGTAGGAATGCTTTGGAGACTATGAGCAAATGTTGCGCGAAAGGGTGAAGCCCAACCACATCACATTTGTTTGTGTTTACAATACGTGTGCAAGCCGGGGAGCTCTGGAAAAGGGGAAAGAGGTCCATGGTGACATCGTCAAAGTTGGAATTGTACCAGATGTCATTCTGCAAACTGCTCTGGTGGACATGTATGCCAAATGTGGGTGCATTAAAGATGCGAAGGGAGTTTTCACCACTATGGCTGAACGAGATGTGGTGCCATTGGACGCGATGCTTGCAGGGTATGCACAGCAAGAACGTGGTATGGAGGCTTTGGAGACTTATGAACAAATGATGGGAGAAGGGGTGAAGCCCGACCACATCACGTTTGGGTGTGTTTGCAATGCCTGTGCAAGCCTGGCAGCTCTGGAAAGGGGCAAAGAGGTCCATGGCGACATCTTCAGAGCTGGAATTGTACCAGATTTCATTCTCAACAATACCCCAGTGGACATGTTTGCAAAATGTGGGTGCATCTAGGACGCAATGGGAGTGTTCAACACTATGGCTGAACAAGATGTGTCGTCATGCAAGCCTGGCAATCCTAGAGAAGGGCAAAGAGGTGCATGGGGATATCGTCAAAGCTGGAATTGTACCAAATGTCATTCTAAACACTGCCCTGGCAGCTCTGGAAAAGGGAAAAGAGGTCCATGGCGACATCTTCAGAGCTGGAATTGTACCAGCTGTCACTCTAAACAATACCCTGGTGGACATGTTTGCAAAATGTGGGTGCATCTAGGATGCAAAGGGAGTGTTCGACACTATGGTTGAACAAGGTGTGGTGTCGTGGAGTGCGGTGCTTGCAGGGTATGCACAGCAGGGACGTGGGATGGAGGCTTTGGAGACCTATGAGCAAATGATGTGCGGCGGGGTGAAGCCCGACCACATCACGTTTGTGTGCGTTTGCAGTGCGTGTGCAAGCCTGGCAGCCCTGGAAAAGGGCGAAGAGGTGCATGGCGACATCGTCAGAGCTGGAATTGTACCAGATGTGATCCTGAACTCTGCCCTGGTGGACATGTATGCCAAATGTGGGTGCATGGAGGATGCAAAGGGAGTGTTCGACAATATGGCTGAATGAGATGTAGTGTCGTGGAATGCAATGATCGCAGGATATGCACAGCATGGTTGTCATAGGGAGGTCCTGGAACTATTTGAAGGAATGCAAAAGAACGGCTTTGAAGCAGTATGTGTTCTCTCTGCATGCAGCCATATTGGCCTTCTAAATGAAGGTAGACACTACTTCGATTCCCTGATTCAAGATCATGGTGTCACTCCGACAGTATAGCACTTTGGCTGCATGGTGGACCTTCTTGGACGTGTGGGACAACTGGATGAGGCAGTGGACCTGATTAATAAAATGCCAATCAATCCAGATGTTGTGGTGTGGAAGGCCTTGTTTAGTGCCTGCAGAATCCATGACAATGTAGAGATGGCTCAACGTGCAGCAACATCTATCCTCAAGTGGAATAAACAGGATGCCGCGACTTATGTTGCTATCAAACATCTATGTTGTAGCTGGCAGGTGGGTTGATACTGTAAATGTGAGAAGAATGATGAAGGGTTGAAAAGGAGCCAGGTCGCTGCTGCATTGAGGTTTGCAACAGGGTGCACACCTTCGTTGTAGATGACAAGTTGCATCCCAGAATTAAGGAAATCCATGTTGAGCTGAGAAGATTGTCTGGGAAGATGAAGGAGGCGGGGTATGTGCCTGACAGGCGCTTTGTATTGCATGATATGGGGAGGAGGAAAAAGAATTTTCTTTTTGCCATCACAGTGAGAAGCTGGCCATTGGTTTTGGGCTGATCAGCATGACCCCTAGGACGCCTCTCCGTCTCATCAAGAATCTTCGAGTGTGTGGTGACTGCCACACCTCCACCAAATTCATCTCAAAGATCGTTGGCCGAGCAATTGTTGTACGGGACGCTAACCGCTTTCACCACTTTGAAGATGGGATTTGTTCTTGTGGTGATTACTGGTGAAAGGATGTCTTCTTGGAAAGATGCAAGTGTCTTGCTTCATTCATTGATTTGTGACTTAGCTACTCACACCATCCACGATTTCCCGAAAGTATTGACCATGATGTACTGTTGAGTGCATTTCATGTGCCATAAATCCACAGGAAATGATAGTGGGGTCTACCCAGCATAGGTGGGAAGTCAGCCCATAATTGCACTTGACTAAAAGGGTGATTTTTGACTGATTCTGGTGACAGTGGATGGAAATCAGAGTGTTGTCCTAATTCTGGGTTTGGGTGGTGGAGCTTCTCCAAAGCTTCAAGATGGAAGTGAATACGAATTTTAATGAGCTTGATGAGAGGGGCAGCCCTGTGCACAAGTTTGTTCAGCATCTTAAATTTGGACGTGTTTGTTTCTCGTGGTGTGGCTTTGGATGGAGCCCTTGATGAACTTGCATGAATATTGTCAAAAACTAGCCTTAACCCACCAAGATCCAATCCCATGATGGATACTTGAAAGTTCATACAGTGAATGTAAGGGTATTTGGGTATGTTGTTATTGATTGATGCGGCTTGTGAAAATTTGAATGTTGAAATGCATAGGATTACTTTCATACGGTTCATCCCCTTGGATGAATGTCAGATATGCCATCAAACATGAGGGCATGTTCCGTTTTGGAATGGGCCCACCAAAAACGGGCTCGTCCTTTAGGGGTTAAAAGGGCCTCTGTCCCCTTTCATTTATTTTTTTTTTTAAAATATGTAGGGAGGAACATTAGACATTACACCATCCAAGTACCTTACCAGGCTGTGGATGAGCATTACGTTTTGTAATAAGGAGGCTGTAAGGCAACCAATGGTCTCTTCTACGTATATGATAATGCCCTGAGTGGAGGGCATTCCCGGACTTAAGGGCCTAACGCCGAGGGCGGTAGCCCCAGGGGAAGGCTTGCAAATCCGGGAATGCCCGACACGAGGGGCATTACCCTGCGTAAAGAACTGCCACAAAATTAAAAAATAATAATAATGTCCGGTGCATTCTGCATTTCAGAATGCACTCGAGGGAGCTGATGGGGTGTGTCGCGCACCTCACTTCGGTAAGCTCCCCCCTCAAGTCATAGTTACTCGCTTGATGCGCGCGCCTAACTCCCAACCTGGCCGCCGACCCAACTTGGAGCTCCGGCTGCTTACCGGGGCATAACGGTCCCCCTTTGATCTCCCAAAGAACCCTCCAACGATTTGGAACCAGCGGAATTCCCTTTGGTAGTTGGCAGTCCGGAACAGCTCCCCACTCTTTGGTCGCTTTCCGGCTCGCTCGCTTACTCACTAGTTTTTGGTCACCAACGGGCTTGCACCGTTCTCGGGGTTACCACTCCCTATATATACTTCTGTAGCTGTCCGCAGGGGTTTCACAAACAACCATGCCATTTTATGGCGAACCACCACGAACACCCTCGACTCCCGGTGATGAGTCGCGGTGAGTCTTGGCCCACCCGCCACGGCCCCTATGGACCGTGATGAGTCCCAAGACTCCCCACGACTCCACCACGAGGTCTCCGCCTCAGGGTGAGTCCTATGCCACCCCCACTAAGTCCCGCTAAGCTACCACCACCCCTTGTGGAGTCACCCCCACCGCAACCCGGTGTGCGGGGCTCCACCTAGTGAGCGCCTTCGCCTCCTTGAGTGTCTTGGGCACTCAAGGGTGCTTCAGCCCCCCATACCTATCGCTGCCACTGCCCCCACCACAGGGGTAGCCCCTCTTGTGTCCCGACCCCCTGCCCTCAAGGCAAAGGGCCGCGACACACACCCTACCAACAGGGAGTCGATGTCCTCATCGTCTTGTCCATTTTGTGGAAACGAACATCCAAGTTGTGGCGTCCCACATCAAGGAGTTTGTTTCCGTACCATGGCGTCCCATGGCAAAGAACCAAACCCCACACTTGACTCTACTCTCCACTAGCTAGTTTGGCCGACTTCCTCCAAGTCCCGGCCAAGGGTGGAGCCTCTCAAGCTCCTCCCAGTGCACTCTTCTTGGCCTACTTCAAGGCCAAGGAATGATCCTCCCCGAGGATCGAATCGTCTTACTGCAACAACATTGCTTGCAACCGCTCATGATGCCGCTTTTGGCATCACCTTGAGCAAGGGTTCACCTCGAACCCTCTTTGACTAGGAAGATAACCTTGAACCAACCGCGCGCCCCAATCACTACAATTGGGTCCGCCTTGGAATGCTGGCCTGAGGTACGGGAACACGCCGAAGCCGCACTACGACTTCGTCCCGAGGCTACACGATTATAGTACGTGAACGGAAGCACGTAGCTTCCGCATTAGCCCGCACTACAAAACAACCCCCTCGGTAGCGCAGTTATAGTATGCGCACGCACCAGGTACGCACTAGCACGTGAACTCTTAAAGAAGACGCAAGTTTCCTTACCCCTTGGATGGGAGTCATACGATTTCGGCACTGTGCAAACACACGATTAACCCAATTTACCTCTCCCACTTTTGTAAGCTAGCATGCATTCTACACACTAGCCAACCACACCATGCATCACCATTCCAAACAAAATAGGACGCACAACATTTGGAACCCATTTCCTTTATAACAAACTTTTGTACAATACAAGTTTTTGCAATCGGATTCCTAAGCTAGCTAGGCCGGGCTAAGCATGCATTTCCTCCCCCACGCTCCAAGGTTGATGTCCCCATCAACGCTTCTTCCGCTTTTGAGGTCGCCCTTCGAAAACTGCAACCGCCTCGGATGCGTTTCCCATTTCTGAGGCACGCACCCAAGATGCCTCCACATGACGATAGCCCTTCCATTTGACGAGATACTCCGTTTCTCGGTTCTTGAACCTCCTCGACTTAAGTACTGCCTCCACCTCGTACTCAGATTCATTTTCATGATCCAACAGCACAGGTGGCGGACGCAACACTTGATGCCGATTCGGACGCGCTTCATCTTTTGAAGTAAGGCTTCAAAAGGGAGACGTGGAATACTGGATACACCTTGCTGTTTGCCGGCAGCTCCAATTCATACACATTCTCATTCATAACCTTCCGGATGCGAAAGGGTCCCGCATACGGAGGTACGAACTTTGGACTCACTTCCGGAGGTAGTCGGAAATTCTTGATGTTCAACCAGACCTCCGTGCCTGCCTCAAACTTCACTTCCCTCCGCTTCCGATTCGCCTGCCTTTCATACCGTTTCCTAGCTTTGGCAATGTTGTACTTTGCGAGCTTCAACAAACGCTCGCGTTCTTCCAGTACCGCCGCTACTGCCGGTTCCTCAACGTCCTGGGCGGCCCAACTTGTCGGCACCAGAGGTGCTTTTCCATAGACCAATACGAAAGGGGAAACTCCCGTTGCGGAGTGTTCTGTGTTATTATAACAGAACTCTGCCGCGTCTAAGTGTTCCACCCAGTCTGTTTGGTCTGCCGACACGTAATTCCGCAAGATCTGCTTCACTACGGAATTCACTCTTTCCGTTTGGCCGTCGGTCGTAGGTCGGAAGGCGGTGCTCATCTTCAGCCTCATCCCCATCTTCTTCCAAAGTGCCCTCCAAAATTTACTCGTAAACTTTGGATCGCGGTCCGAGACAATATCCTTCGGGACTCCATGATGCTTTAAGACGTGGGCGAAGTAAAGTCGCCCTGTTTCCTGCGCCGTTGCCGTCTCTTTGGTGGGGATGAAATGGCCCATTTTACTGAACCTATCCACCACCACCATGATTGCATCGAATCCTTTTGACAGCGGCATAGCAGTCATGAAATCCATCGAGACGCTTTCCCAAGTCCCCTCTGGAATCGGCAAGGGTTGTAAGAGCCCTGCTTGCTTTTTGTACTCGCTCCGATTTTGTTGGCATGTGGTGCATGTCTTGACATACTCCTCTGCCTCCTCCTTCAGTTTGGGCCAGAAATACTCTTTCTTCAATAGTGCCGCAGTGCGCTTGGCTCCGCCGTGGCCCGCAAGCGGACTATAATGGCATTCTCTCAAGAGGCTATTTCTGATCCATCCCTTCGGCACGTAGAGACGCTTTTGCTTATACCGGAGCAGTCTATTTTGCAAGTGGAACTGCGATTTAACCCCCATCCTCAAGTCCTGCATCACGGACTTCGCCAGATCATCCTTCCGGCAAGCCTTCCGGATCTTCCTTTGGAGCGCCGTCTCGCCCCTGTACACCAACATGAGCTGCTGCTTTCTACTTAAAGCATCGGCCACCACGTTGTCCCGTCCCGGTTTGTACTGGATATCCACGTTGAACACCGCCAAAGTATCTTGCCACCTAAGTTGTTTTGGGGACAACTTGGGCTGCGTGGCAAAATACTTCACCGTGACATTGTCCGTGAATACCTTCACTGGGTTGGAACCAACATAGTGGCGCCAAAGCTCAAGACAGTGCACCACCGCCTTCATCTCTTTCTCGTGCGTCGGCCACCGTCGCTCCACTTCATTTAGTTTCTTACTTTCGTAAGCCACTGGACGTCCATCTTGCATCAGTACACCCCCAATCGCGAAGTCCGACGCATCTGTATGAATCTCGAACGGAAGATCGAACTCCGGGATTTTCAAGACTGGAGCTTCCGCCATCCGCTTCTTCAATTCAGCAAAAGCTTGGCCACAAAAGGTGTTTCATGCCCAGACTTTGGATTTACACAGAAGGTCTGACAGCGGCCCCGCGATCTTGGCGAGATTTCTCACATACTTCCAGTAATAGGAGGCGAGTCCTGGGAAGGATCGCACTCCCGGGACCGAAGTCGGAGGCTCATAGTCCAAGATTGCCCTCACCTTCTTGTCATCTATTCTGATCCCATCCTGTGTAATCACATGCCCCAGGAACTCCACTTTTGTGACCCCGAATTCGCACTTTGAAGCTTTGGGCATACAGCTTCCCTTCCCGCAATTTCTGGAACACCCTTTTGAGGTGCTCCTCCTTTGTTTTCGAATACACCAAGATGTCGTCGATGTACACGATCACAAAGTCATCCAACCACTCCTGGAAAAGGCTGTTCATCAGCGTGCTAAAGGTCGCGGGAGCGTTGGTGAGTCCAAAAGGCATCACTCATATGAACCATACCTTGTCATGCACGCGGTCTTCTCCTCATCTCCTTCCGCCACTCGAATTTGATGATAGCCGGAGCGCAGATCGATCCGGCTGAAATACTTCGCTCCTGCCAACCGATCGAAAAGGTCGTCGATCCTTGGCAAAGGGTGCCGGTTTTTTATAGTCACCTTATTCAAAGCCCTGTAATCGACACACATCCGCAGCGTCCCATCTTTCTTGTCTGCGAATAGCACCGAGGCTCCGTAAGGTGACTTACTCGGCCGGATGTACCCTTTTGACATTAGATCTTTGAGCTGAGTCTTCAGCTCGACCAACTCTTTGTGGCTCAACCGGTAGGGCGCCTTGGCAGGCGGTTCCGTTCCCGGTATCACCTCAATCTTGTGGTCAACTCCTCTTCGCAGTGGCAAGCCGCTTGGTAAATCCTCCGGCATCACATCCTGGTATTTCTCCAAAATCCTCTTGATCCAATCTGGGCTCGGCTCCCCATCGCCTTCTCCCTTCACTTCTCTAATGTAGAACAAAAACTGGGGCTCGTGTGCCTCCTCCACGGCCCACTCCCTTGCTGACAGAAGGTTTATTCACCCTCCCACGGGTTTGGGCATTTCTGACACTCGTAAGACCTCGCCACCATTCCCACATGGCAGCGTGACTACTCTCTTGCGGCCATCTATGACCGCTCCGGATTTGCTCAAAAAGGTCATCCCCAAAATGAGATCCACTCCATCGATCTCGCAGATGGTGAAGTTCTCACGTCCCTCCCAACTCCCTAGTTGAAGAGGAACATCAAACGCCAACCTTGTCGCCAATTGCGGTTCTGTTTTGGCAGAACACACCTCAATAGAGGCCCCCATGTCACTTGTCGGGAGTCCCAGCTTTTGTGCCGTTGCCGGTGTCATGAAGGAGTGCGACGCTCATGTGTCCACCAACAACGACACGTTAGTTCCGGATATTATCCCATCCACGAACAATAATTGACTCCCTTTACGTAAGGCGCCAGTTTCCTGATACAACTCGCAAGAAAATTTGCCTACCTTGCAAGTCCTGGCGACCACCGCTTCCACCAAGAGACTGATGGTATCTTTCAACAGCTCTGTGGTCGCCCAAGTCATGTTCAATTGCCGGGGCTTCGTGCACTTCTTGGCCATGTGCCTGGGCTCCCCGCAATTGAAACACACTCCATCAAAGGTCGCCTTCTGTCCACCATAGGCCGCTCCACCCGCTTTTTCTTTCGAAGCACCGGGTGCCGCCTTGATTTGTGAAGGCCCTCCCTTCGATTTCCACGTGCCATTGTCGCCACGTGGCCTATCCCACTTCTTTTCCGGTCGGAAGGAATCACCTTCCCGCCGGGTCTTGTGGTTCAGCTCCGTACGGCCTTGTCTTTCATCCTTAGGGACATCCGAGAAACATTCAGCCCTCTCAATTGCCTCGTTCAAAGTCTTAGGTGGCTTCTCCTCCAACTTCCGCCTGGCCCATGGGGCCAGTCCCGCCACAAAGTTGAAGACCATTTCTAGTTCTGCCATGTCCGCGACTTCGAGCAAAAACACATTGAAAGCCTGGACATATCCCCGAATGTCATCTGTTTGCTTCAAATTCCTCATCTTGTCCCGG
>CM060734.1:32209479-32304733 GCA_030704615.1 Takakia lepidozioides
TAGGTTGCCGTGGAGGCGAGACCGGCTACCATGGCTCGGCACTGCTGGTGTCGGGCTACACCCCGTAGGTCTACCGGACATAACCGAGGTGGTGGTGGGCTACGGCGGGCGACAGGCCTGTCCAGGACAAGTTAAACGCTGCCATGTAGGCAAATGCCTCCTAACCTCGGTTATGTTATAAAGGGGAAGGCCTCGAGGGGAGGGGGTTCCTGGATTTAAGGGCACTAGGCGCACTTAGGCTGAGGGCGGTAGCCCGAGGCTGTGCCCGAAAATCCATGAACCCCTGACCCGAGTGGCCTTCCTCTGCATAAAGCACGTGAAGATCTAGCGGTGCATTCCACCGTTGCGTATTGCCCTCCCTCGTCAATCGAGCTATTCTGCTCTAGGAGGAGCAGATAACAAAGAGAAAAATCCCAAAGTGCTTTATGAAGTAGAAGGAGGGAGCACCAGCCCACATATCTTACTTCTATGCTAGCATATATCAATTGAAACACCATTGCCCTCCCTCCCCATTGGGCTCTCCAATCCTCTCCCTTTTTTCTACCTTCAGGGATAGCTCTTATTCAGAATTTTTTTTTTTAATTTTAATTTTTAGTCCAACTCTTTTTTATTTTCTTACCTCTTATAACAGGAAGGTGGACACCTTCATGACACACCAGACGGTGGTTTGAACCCACAACCCAGAATTATACAATCGTAATAGTGATAATATTACTAATACAATATAATACTATAATATAATAATATATTACGATAGATAGATATATACAGTATAATATATTGTAGTGTATATAATGTACTATATAATATTAATACTAATACATTACAGTAGTATATTAGTATATATTATTAAACAGTATATAATATAATAGTGACGAAGCCTCATGTGACCTCCTCGTAGGAAGCTACTACAGCAGGTTCCTCTCACCTCCCCAACTTAGAAGCTTCTACCCTTGAAACCAAGAAGCTGCCGTCCTTCATGTCTGTTGGTTCTGTCTGTAGCACTGCACTAGATCTAGCATTAGACGATATAAGGCATATGTTTCCGTGCATTGAAAGGCGGACAATAACAAGCTGAAGGTCCTCAACAGGAACCTGCTGAGACTGTCGAGCGAGCTTCCAATGCAGTGCGGCGATCATCGCTTACATGCGGGACACATGTCTGGCCATTAATAAATCTTGAGGCTCTATTGTTGGAGAGGGTCCGGGGGTAACTTGCAGCACCCATTCGAACCAGTTAGCGTGCATTCGAAAACCTAGGCCTTCAGCTCTGTACTTATAGGTTTTGTAGGATAGGAGTGAGGTCCTTGTGGTACTGTTGTCAATGGGACGATGTACGCAGGAAAGACAATTGCAGCAATTTGTCGATGATCTATCTTAATTCAGATCTACTCAACAGTCGGGAAGCTCAAGGTCCACTCAGTACTCAGTGACGGCATTACGTGATCGGCCGGCTGCAAACATTGCAGATACGTCCTGAAACAGCCTTCATGATAGTATCGAAGACTCAGTGCTTGATCCTATTCGGTCTTCACAAGTAAGTTAAGGAAGGGATTATTTCCACGTACCCGATGGCCTCTGGAGAGATGGCAGTGGCCTCACTGATAAGAAGCCCGCCAGGTGTGGCCCTCTGTGAGTAGTATAATACAGTAGCTGGTTGGGGAACTGAGTCGATTGCCCGACATCGTGTGAGAGGTGCTAATATCACCCTGCATGCATTCAGTGGAGTAAGTACTCTACATTTAAGATTAATTTGGATTTGCTATCCCTGCAGCTACTTGGTGAGCCACCACTTCATCAGGACACGATGCGTTTGTAAGTTTCACAGCAGACTCCCAAGAATTCTGAAGAAACGCATCCTTGCAAATACATTGCGACCAGTACAGGAATCCACTCCTAGCTCCAAATTTCAGCACGTCTGCAAAATCTACCGTTGCTAATGAATGACTTCTGATCGAAGACTGGACGTAAGATTGAACATCTTGATATGAACAATTATAAGAAACATGACCGGACTGTCTACTTCATCTACTTCATCATGCCTCATCATCTGACCAAATGATGTATGCCTGTAGAAAGTCTGGCAGACTTGTAATCGCCATGTGCGAGCAGCTGTGAATTAGGCATACATAGAAAGGTATACATTCCTCAATTAAAGCTAGATATTTGGGGATGTAGTACAAGAGGACCTGTGAGTCAATTGCAGACGGCCAACTTTGTATGGCCAAAACAGTGGATTTCCATCTTCAGTCGTCAATGGTGCTGCAGCCTGGCTGTCTGCCGCTTGGGACGGCTTATCCATGGATGTTACCTGTCTGGAGGAATAAAATATGTAAGGCGATTGCAGATAACAATCCTCGCTCTTAGACACACACACAGGTCTACACACACACTCTCGAATAAAACATACATAAGGTCCAAGAATCCACTACACTGAAAACTTGCAGGTGATCCTCTTGCAACCTCAGCACACCGGAACTGCGGCTCAGTATTCTTTCAGTCGGTCTTTCAGGACTGTGTGTAGAGGAAAGCTCCAGTTCACATATACAGCACGACACAAAGTAACCAAATTCTAGGAGACACCAGTGTACTTCTCCCACCTGAATCTTCGCGTTTGTAGTGTGGAGTTTCGACGGTAACTCAATCCGGGCCAAAAGGCGAGTGCGTAGCTGTGCGTAGCTGTGCGTTCATGACTCTTGCGCTCTCTTCGGTCCCATTGACAGGAACAAACACAATCGCCTTTTCTCTGTGCGAGCACCAATTTGTTTCAGTGCCTAGGCTAGTTTGAGACTACCAAACCGCGCACCTCAGATACCAATCTCTCTCTTTCTTGGAGCAGTAGGCTCTGCAGAAATGCTGTCAGCTCGATTGTCTTTCTCTTCGACTATAGTTTGTGAACTGGCTGGACGTCAAACTCCCTTAGACTTTCTTCGTCTTTTTCTGTTGAACACCGACCAGCCTCCTCCTCGTTTCTCCCTGCCGCGCGGCGAGGTGCAGAACGAGACGAGGAATTGGCTGTTGCTCTGCAAAGCACCGCAGCAATAAAGTCGAAGCAGACGGTGCACAGACGACGCTATTTGTACCTTCGTACGCACGATGATACGATAGCGAATTTATACGTACCTACTCTACCTTGTGAGTACCTGTATACGATGCATTCTGTTTCTGGCCGGACGACCGCCGCCTTCATACATTCAACCTACCCTACGGGTATCCTTGTAACATAGTAGGGTTTTATGTATTATTTTTATCTATTTTTAAATTAAATGAACAGGGGACCATTTTTTTTCCTTTTTTCTTAGAACCATTACTTAATTGCATTTATCTGAGACAGCCTAGGGGGACAAAAAAAAAGGGAGAGAGAAAGAAAAAAGAAAAGCATGTTGGGCTTGATGGTATAAAAGGTGTGCAAGGGGACAGCCACGGGACAGTTGTCCGGGACCGTCCTGGCGGGCATAGTAGGTGGGACTGCTTGAGTCCTGCCACATTTATATTTACGTACCTAGCCTATATAACACTGCGCTGCATGGCTTTTGTAATTAATTATATGTGGGCATTCAATGGTGGGGAGTCGGGACAGCGTGGGACCTTGTTTTGAGCGTGCGAACAGCAAGTGACGAAGTTGCGCCGAAGGGAGGGTTCGGGGAACGTGGGGAATGTATGTGGCCGCTTTCACACGGAGGGGCCGCTCGACATTTTGGAGGGTCGTGTTGCCGGTGCGAATAGGGGTAGGGATTCGGGAACAGGTTTGGCGATACCGGCGCTGGACAAGAAAGGAACCTGCACTATTCCACGTTTGGCCTGTCCTGACAAATCACAGCTCCACGCTTGGCAACTGTTTTGCCTTAATAGCCGGATTCCTTGGGAAATTTGTCAGCATTACGAACGTGGCACGTTATGCTGATGCACGTCATGGCATGGGGGCGGATGACATCACAGATGAGGAGGAGAACCCGGCTTCAACGTCCGGGGAGAACCGGCAGCCAGTTACATGCTAGCCGACTGAATTCCAGAATTTCCGAATGAAATATAAAACCTCAGGAAATGGATCCGAGGGAAAAAATGGCCGAAGTGGAAATCAACCGGGGGCCCTACTTTTAGGAAGGATATTTGCCTTTCCATTTCATTACAGACAGGAAATCTGCCTTAGTTGGCAAGGCCTGGACGGATTCCGGCCCTTCTTATATTACAAAAAATGGAAATGGCCGTCGAAGTCCACCACATGGCAGAAATCCAACGTGCCAGGCCGGGTTACATCCAAGGAAGGGCGTTTAGGTGAAAAAATATTGAACTCAAAGAGGGCGGGCCCGCGGGCAAACCCTACTAAGTCTGGACGTTGCTCTCGCAGCCCCAGCCCCACGCCTGCTTGCACTCGCTGCCTGCTATCACAGCTCAGCTCACCTGTCCACGCGGGTTCAATTCTTGGCCTCCATGTGGTTTGAAGGCATTGAGAGGTCCAACTTCTATAAGGGTACAATGTTCTTCACTTGTTTGAATTGCTTAAAACTGGTTGTGATTATTTATTATTATTATTATTTACTTATTGTTGTGCATTTGACACTTGTGTTGTCAACCGATTGATATTTATAAGGGCCGGATTTATAGCTGAACACAAAATAAATCATTCGGAATATTACCGGTTGTAAAGAATTTATCTCGGAAATTGACCGGGTATAGTTACCACTAAGGGGCAGCAACCGACTGCCCAACCCACTTAGCCGATTGCTGCTGGGAATCAGCGGCTACTGGCTGGTTCAACTGAAATTATTTCCCGGACGCTGCCCGGCTTATCCATTAAGCCTAGAGAGAGAGAGAGCCTAGTCTTTAGAGGGTTGATGGACCCGCAAGGGATAGAGCCATAGTGGATACATCTTTAGGGAGAGAACTAGGCTTATCCATTAAGCCTAGTCTATGGAGGGTTGACGGGAATGATTCATGAAGCCCTAGAAAAAGTATAAAACAACAACCACAAAATCACCAAAGGATAGAGCCTCTTGTGGCAGAGCCGTTTGTTTTGCATAAAGGGGAGGTAGCCCTTGGAGTTTTATTGATGATTATTGGAGGGAAAAAAATTAAAACCTTTACATGCCCCAAGGCTGCCATAAGGCTGCCATTCTTTTAGTGGCGAATAATCGCCAAATTTCGACCTCACATAAAATGAAATACTCTGTCGCAAATTCCCTGTTTCTCATGGATGAAATCGCCGGACTTCCCCAAATTAAAAAGAAATTATAGATGAATTCTCCAAACATGGATGAAAATATAGACGAGGGATTCTATCCAAATTTCAGTGGATGAGTATAATATACGGCTATTTCCTGCAAAACTCAGTATCCATCCACCCAGTGTATTTTCCAATTTCAAAAAACAAATCGCTGCTGTTAAGTTGGGCCTAGTCTACTATACCATTATATAATGTATGAATAGTACTGTGGAAAGGGCGTCTCCGACTGGGGATTTTGCTGTGTTTTGCTCTAAAGAATTAGTGGAAACGTGTCAAAGGGTGGGGTAGGGTAGGACATGTGGGGGTGTCTCTAGGGTCTTCTGGAAGGCCCCACCATCGCCTTCTGGAAGTCTCCAGCCCGCCCAAGCTTATATATAAGGGGGTGCTCCCCTCACTACTATACATATATAGTAACTATTTTAGTTAGTATTTAGGGGCAGGCTGCTAGCTTCCATGGGCACTCCCAATCACCCCAACTTTTTCAAAGACCCCGGGGGGGGGGGGGGGGGGGGGGGTGGGGGTTTTAAATAGAGTATTCTTGAAGGGCACACCCCATTGCGTCCAAAAATCACGTTCCTTCGCCAAGGGGCGATCAGGTTTTGCGCCGCCTACCACATATATTGTATTTCTCAGTGTTGTACTGGTATGTCCATTTTGGCATACCCGACTGGTCCTTGTAGGTCCAACTTGGCTGTTGGGTCGAACTGGTAGGGCCCGGGGTAGATTAGGACTCGCGGGGGTAGGTTATAGGATGGGTATGGGTATTTCAAATTTTGAGATATCCTGGTCCTAGGCATGGGTGTGACAAAAACTCAAATGATATATTGGGCATGTACGATGGTATGGTTATATTTTTAATGGATCCTGGTATCTTCGACAATTACATTATATATTATGGTATTTGAAGGTTAACTTCATGTTATTTCTACATGTCATTTATATTTAAACCCACAAACCCCTGTTGTTATTTATAAATTTATATTTTTGATACATGGTTATATTATTGTGATACATGTTGTAGTGGTTGGGATACATGATGCCAGCGGCTCAAATCAGTGATGCCAGCGGCTGGGAGCCAAAAGATATAGCGCTATTTTTTACAAAGTTGCACAAATGTGAATGAGAATAAGCACAAAAAAAATGTATCATTACACATACCGATGCTAGCTTGGGTTCATCAATCCTCAATACTCAATCCTCAAAATAGTTCATACCAGTGTTGGTCTGGTATCTAAGTTTCGCCGATACCCGGCTCTCTCCTAACCTAACCTACAGTTCTCTGTTCCGTAACCATTTGTAGTACCCTACCAGAAGGTTCTTGAGTTCCCCGACGGCCCCCCAAACCCTACCAGGCGGCGGTTCGGGTTCTCCTTTCCCCAGCCCCTACCACAGCTCGACACGTCGCTGCAGGTCTGATGGGGTATCATATTAATATGCACATATGCAACCTTTTTTGGTCTTGGGGTGGTTGTTTAATTGCAAGTGCGATTACAGCCGTAGTGGAGGCAAAATCTAGCTGATATTATATACCAGGGTTGATATGTCCATGCTATTATCTTCACCCTGATATTCATACCATCTGGAGGTTTTTGAATACCTATACTTATACTTATACCTTCCTGGACCTTCACCTTACCTACCTAGGACCATACCAGCCTGAAGAAAGAAGGGGCCTCTCAAGACCAGGACCTAGGCTGGTATATTATAATTCCAATACCAGTACAACAGTGGTATGTATGACTTGTCAATATGTAAACAGATTAACCCCTAAACGACGAGGCGACCTGAATCACGTCGCTCCGATTTTTCATCCATTTGCAGCGGGTGTGGATGATGTTGGATGAAGGCGAGCTCTGAATGAAAAATCAATCCCCCAAAATTCTCTACGCGATGGGCTTTATAGCGCCCCCAAAGAGTAAATATTCTGGCGTCAGCTATTTTTGCAAGCATTGGCTTCATTTATGGCCATGAGGCCTACAGGACGATCAACGCCCAGCCCACACACGGGGCAGGGAAGCGGGTTTGAAGCCTGAACCAACCCTGCTCAAAATCCTCATTCTCCTCACTCTCACTAGCCATCACAAGCCAAGCCCACCTACCCACCAATCCTAACCTACACTAGGCCCTACCAGTTGGACCCAAGAGCCAAGATAGACCTACCATGACCAGTCTGGTATGTTAAAATAGACGGGGACGCAATGATAGGTGTACTTGCTCAAGCTACTCTTTCAAAGTAACCTCGTCGCGAAGGCTTTCGACACTGCGTCGGAAGGGGGAGAAGAACATACCGGAGTTGCACTGGTATCAGTTTTAGGACATACTAGACTGGTCCTGATACCAGACGTATCACAAAACTTTTATACCGATCTGGTCTATTTAATAACAGATATATTTTTTTTTCCAGGTACTAGTATGAGTATGAATATCATGACCACAATACCAGCTGGTATAAGATATCAATTGTGGTATCATTCCGAAGCCATCATTGAATAACAAGTTTATCAAATAGCAAGTATCAAGTGAAAACAAATACAATACAACAAATATATATATATACATAAGTACAAATACGTAGGCATATATCCAAAATTAGTATAGTGCACATACCACACTAGTGCACTCAGTGCCACCCTGATGATTATGGGGTCAAATCCTGCTATCTTTACGGCTGTGGTATGTTCCAATGTTGGACTGGTATATAGGGTCTCGCGGGGTATCAACGATATTGAATAACTTAACCGACCCGGCTGGTATTGGCTAGAGAGAGAGAGGACTCCATACGGAGCCGGCGTAAGGCGTGCACTTCGCATCGCAGCTACTCCCCCCTTTCGAGAGTGGGCCCTATAGGTATTGGCTATTGTAATACTAGGGTTAATAACCGAACATGCTGGTATTGGCAATTCCAATACTAGGGTTAATAACCAAACCGGCTGGAATAAAATTGAGGAATAAAATTGGGGGCAATTTCTTTGTGGGGTGATTGGAGTGTCCGTGGAGCACTAACCCCTTTTGAAGGGGAGATTCCATCTTGGGGTGATTCTTTTGCATGGTGATGAGAGATTGGCTAGTAGTTGCTTGCTTGTGGTGTTTTGGCACCAACGGAGGAGATTGGATAGAAAATGAGCATACTCACACCAATGTGAGCATGCTTACGCGACCAAACTATAATATTCAATAGATTCCTGAAATATCCTGAGAATATACTACAACGAAACACAAATACGCTCACACAACAGAAACTGCGAAACTACTTCAAAATTTGTGCTCACACAAAGCTATCTTCGTTCGGTTTTTTTTTTTTTGTTTGTTTCACCAATGAAACTCATTGTTCCTGCATGAGTACAAATTTTGAAATAGTTTCACTGGCGAAATATGGCTGTTTAGAAAATTATAAAATTAAAACAATATTTCGCTAGTAAATATTTGTGTTCTACAAAGGGTTTTAGCTAACAATACTTATAAACCATGTAATTGACCCTTTTAACTTAGCAATACCTTATATCCGTATATGACTTGCATTTCCGTTTGCAAACATATCACCCTATAACCGTGCATCATGCTCAAGCTTGTTTTTTTTTTGCTCGCGCTCTGCTCACTAGCCTGGTACCAACCAGTGTTGTACTGATATTGAATTTTTAACATACCAGCCAGGTCCGGGGCTTGATTTTTTTTTAAATGTGAACACTGGTATGGCCCTAGGTATTGCAGAACAAGGATTTCTGAAATACAATTCTGGTATAAGTGTTGCTTTTTGCAAAGAACCAATGTGGTATCAATAGTAGGGTTTCGAATTGTGCAATATCAGGCAGATATCAACCCGGGGATGAAGTTTATTCTCACGACAGATAGGCTGAATTCCATGTGACATCAAGGGTTTCCAATACATACACAGGCATACCCAGCCACGATTTGTCCATTGCCACTGCAATCCTTGGTGTAATCACAGCTGCAATTACACAACCACCCCAAATCTAACAAATTTGTCACACTAACTGCAATCTGCCGCCCAAAGGTTCCCTCTACACAGCCGTCACCCTTCCGTAGAATGTGTGTTAGCATATTGCAAGATCCCACCCAGGATTGAAGAAGGAAATCGGGGTCTTTGAAACTGGTATCGCGCTCTGCATTCACGAGAGGTATCAATATGAGTATGGTAGGGTGGCTGCCCGAAATCAGGTAACACTTGGTCTATCCTAGGTATTGCGGCCGTCACCTACCCGCCTAGTAGGTTCTCTCCAGTTCTCTCATACCATGTTGATACCCACTATTGATACCTACTATTCATACTCGGGTTAAACACTGGTACCAACCAGTGTTGGGCGGTTATTTATATTTTTTGCTAACATGCGGTTGCGGTTACATTGGAACTCAATATTGAAATAACCTAGTAGGCCGGTTCTTTCAATTTATTGACTTTCTAATAACCTGCCGGTTGTGGTTAAGAATGACATGTTTTTTTGGCCGGGTATCCATAAATCCGGTTATCATTTTCGCTATAATTGAGGGTTATACAACCGGTTATGTATATTTATTTACAAAGCAATATAGAATTATAGCTGAAATTTGTATCAATCATAAATATATTTTCAAGTCTGCATTAGTACAATAGAGCCGGCCTGTAGATATATTTTAGATATACACATGCATCTAAAATTACTAAAAGAATGGGGCTCATCCATGGGGATTTCAAAAAATACAATGTCTTATCATAATGTTTCAATGTGTTTCAAAATATGAAGCCTGGCAAGCTCATTCACAAATTTAGCCAAGGACTCACATTAGGTTATTAGACCCAATATATATATTCATATATTAGACCACTCATTTTTTTTATTTTTTTTTCATAACCGTGCACTTAAAAAATACCCAACCGGTTGTCTACATCAATTTTTAAAATTTTGGCCTCCGCCGGTTACTATTGGGACCGGTTATTTGTATGCCTACGTGACTCTGTCGGTTCCTAACAGGACCGGTTATTTCAAATTTTCATCTCCTGTGTTTATATATATAACCGGATAGATAACCAATTGTTATTAGAGACAAGATTAAATAACTGCCCAACATTGGTACCAACCCCCCAAACTGAGAGGGCATAGTGTGGCGTAGTATTTATGATGCTAGTGTATTTTGAGGTTTCTATTCATTGAAAGATGGTTCAAGTTTCAATGTACATTTTGAAAGGGAGCAACATGCAAAGCCCACCAAAGTAAAGGTTAAGGCGGGACAAGCCTTGAGCAACCTCACCCTCCTTTATATACTCTCACGAGGCAGTGGTGCCCCACCTTTGCCCAACCCATGGTGGAGCCTTGTAGAAGGAGGGCCCCACGCCTCACATAAGTATCCTCCTTCTCAACCTTCTCCTCTACACATGGCCCACACATCTGCTGCCGTCCTAGTCCATTGACTGCTGAGTGCTCCACTTTTCTCTTTTTTGACTATCAGATAAAATTTGGGACCCCTATTTGACTTTTTGTTTTTGTTTTTATTTTGACTTTTGACTTTGAGCCCTACTATCTCATGGAAGGGACAACTTGATAGCATTCCAACGGGCATAAAGTATAGGATAAAGAACCTG
The DNA here is from genome assembly GCA_030704615.1 of Takakia lepidozioides. Lineage (NCBI taxonomy): Eukaryota > Viridiplantae > Streptophyta > Takakiopsida > Takakiales > Takakiaceae > Takakia > Takakia lepidozioides. Next base: position 32,220,279 of record CM060734.1, read on the forward strand.
GGCAAGGGGGTTCACCAGTTTAAGCCCCCTATAGAGACGAGGGCGGAGCCCAAGTCTTAGGGGGCGAAAACTGGTGAATCCCCGCGCCCATGCCCCGTAACATACTCGCCAGCCTGGTGCGGGCGTTCCACTAGCCCTGTAACACACCCGCCAACCTAGCGCGGGCGTTCCCCGCTCCAACGCACTCCAGGTCCCAACGAGTTAGGATTCACCAATGTAAGCCCACGCAAAGAACAAGGGAAATATTTGAAGCGTTGTTTATGTTGCTATAGAATACACTGGAAATAAGCAAGCGGGTATGTCTTTATAGTCCCTTTGGAGGACTTTCCAGATTATATTAGAGAGAAATCCAAATAACTGCCCAACACTGGGGCAAACATCATACATCCATAGTCAAATAAAAAAAAATAGATACGCGGCTTTCACATGCCGTCTAGCTTAGAAAGGCCCAAGTGGGATGACTGTACAAATGGATAAAACTGTCCCCAAGAGGAGAAACGAAATGTCATAGAGTTAGATATATTGAGGAAAAAAAATCAAATGATCACCTAGTGCCTGAAGAAGATAAGACAACAAGAAAGAGGGTGGGTCAGAAAGTGTCGGGAGGCGAGATGAAGCGCAAGATGAAGCCGCTCGGACAACTAGATAGAGCTTGAGCTTTTTGTAAAGCAACATAAATTTGTTGTCTAAAGAAAGCTACAAGAACGGAGACGTTTGGGCTTTCAACGCTTTTGTTTTCCGATGCGCAATGGGCACATGTGCGATGGAAGTTGTTCAACTGATGATGCAAACAACCGAAAGATACCATCTACTAGGCTTTTCAGCAAGTGCTAGTCCGTAGGTTTTCCCTTAAAAGGAAAATATCATGGAGCAAATCCTGCCTGGGAGGAGAAAGTTACCTCTTTTTAGGCCTAACGACAGGCTCATTAGACACCAGCCAAGAAGGGACTCTAGACAAAAGAATAGTTGAGCGACATATCATGGGTAACCCTTGGTTCTCACAACCCACTCTTTTGCTACAGATTCTCTTGGCTCCATCTTCTTGGCCTCTTCTCTCCCTTTCTCTATGGTTTTGTTAAATGGCTGGTAGGTTACTTGGGAACAAATAAGAGTATGGAGGATAGAGAATGGTGTGAAGGAGAGAGGGCTCGGACAAGAGACGGCATGGCAAACGGTGTAGATTACTGATCATAGGCCTAGATTCAAGATAGGATATTGGATCCTAAGTTATCATTGAGTTTAGTTCTCACCTAGTCCTTGTAGAAAAATAAGCCTGGGTTCCAACTCGCTATTCCAACTCAATGTTTGTCATCCGTCTGAGGAGGATTGATTCATGTTGTCCCTAATAGCATTGTCCTTAATTTGTTTGTACTAAATCAAGTCAAGCCGGCAGAACAATAGTAAAGACGACAATTTTTTAGCAGAAACCAGATTTTGTTACTCATGTCTAGGAATACAATGCTCACTCTACTAGTATACCAACTGATTGCTGCCACTTCAGATGTCCAACCCAAAAGCTGCAACCAAGCAATCTACTACTCACGCAAGCTCATGTTGAGCAACTTACAAACTACCTGCAAAATATGCTAATCACATAGCAGCATCAAAAAAAAAAAGATAGTGATACTCACAACCAGGCTATCTACTTGCTACAGCTAACTAATTTGTTGGCGGATAAAAAAATGAGTGGCCTTGTGGTTGGTTATAAGTAACTAGTGGGTAACTAGTTATTCTGCCAAGAAGATTGTCCAGATATAGTACTCAGTCTCATCCAAAACTCCTACTTGATGGATAGGCCAGTCTTTTTGAGCTGAAATCTTCACGCAACAGTAAGGCCGAGGAGTCCACGCATGTACTGGAACTTCTCGGTGGGCAGAGGCTTGGTAAGCACATCGACAATTTGGTCCTCAACACGAATGCATGTGACATGAATCCGGCCTTCCTCATGCTTTCACTAATGATATGAAAAGCAACGTCAATATGCTTGGTCATGCGATGAAACTCAGGATTCTTCACAAGTCGAATGGAAGATTGATTGTCACTCATCATACTAGTTGGCTCAAGCTACGGATAACCAATGCTGCTCAGCAAGCGACGATGCCACGCAATCTCCTTTGATGGCAAGAGCTCCAGCAATATATTTGGATTCAGTTATACTGGTGGATGTGCAGGGTTGCTTTCGACTAGCCCAGGCAACCGGTCCATTGTTAAGGAAGAGCCTTGGGAAGAGCACCTCTCCCGATTGAGACTTCCGGTCATGATCAATATCTGCAGCATAGTCACTATCACATTAAGCCGTCAAGATGTGAGGATAATTACTGGCCCTATAAGTGATCACCCAGTTGGGATGGCCATGTAAATATTTCATGATCCTCGAGACAACATTGCAGTGAGCTCGGTGAGGCCTTTCACCGAATTTTGACACCACACCCACTACATAGGAAATATCGGGACGAGTGCAAAGGTTGGGGAAAAACAAGCTCCCAATCAATTCTTTGTATGGAAAATCAGAAACGATTACCTCATCTTGACAAGTCACTTCGTTTAGCCTTGCATTGGGATCAGCTGGGATCGTACCGGAAGATGAATCAGCATATCCAAACTTGCGTAGAATCTTCAAAATGTATTGCGTCTGATCCAGCGTCAGGGTTCGATTGAACCTATCGCTAGTGATGTGCAAGCCAACAAGAATCTGGGGTTCACCTTTGGTAATAATGAAGACATTACCCATGTGATCCAGAATATCACATGTTGATCGGGTCAAGTGGGGTTAAAAATTAATCCATCGTCAACAAAGATGGCCAAGAGTAGCTTGGGATTGGCACAGTAATAGATGCAAGGATCGGCAGCACTGGGTTGCATGCCATGAATGGTGGTGAAGTTGTTGAAGTGTTTATTCCAAACTCGACTTGATTGCTTAAGCCCATATAACGACTTCTTCAGCTTGCACAACGCCGTGGGATTTGTCTGATCAACAAAACTAGGCTTTTGGTCCATGTAAATCTCTTCGCTGATCTCACCGTACAAAAATGTTGTCTTCACGTCAAATAAGGTAATCTCAAAGTCTTCCACTGTCGCCACCAAGAGCAATATCTTGATCGAGTCGAACTTGGCGACAGGTGAAAATGTCTCTGTATGTCAACTCCTGCACGCTGGGTGTACCCCTTAGGACAAAGTCTCGCTTTATATCAATCAATCTCACCAGCTGCATTGAGTTTCAACTTATAAACCTACTTACAACTTATAATAATACGCCTGCGGCCCTTCCGGGGGTGGTTGTAATTCCCAAGTGTTGTTCTCCATAAGAGACTCATATTCTTCGATCATCGCTTACCGCCACTGCGCGAAATATTCATGTCAACAATTTTCTTGGGAGGATAGAGATGATCTTGACCCAGCTGCGAGGATTGGGAGAAGCCAGTTTCACTGATTCTTCGGTGATTCCCAAGGTAAATTTGTGTAACCTGCCTCCAAGCCTCAAGCATTTTTTGTCAACTTGGGACAGTGTGCCAACTGGTCTCGATAAGAATTTGGAGTTGTTAACATCTTGATTGTTGACTAAGGAATGTCGAGAGAACAAAGAAGCAGAAGAGTCAAAGAGCAACAAAATATTTGTTGCGAAGAAGGGCGGGCAACAGTCTGGCGCGACATCGAGTCGACCCTCATTGACTCCGGAGCAAAGAAAGGCTCGTCGAGATGTCATTCAGAAGGAGAAGGAAAGCACCACATGCGTTAATTATAGGGAACTTGGCCATTGGGCGAGAGAGTGCCAAAATGATCCCAAGGCCAAGACAAAGAATGCCAAAGGCGAGAAGGGTGAGAAGGCTGAAACCAAGACAACTGCATCGACCTACAAGGCGTGGATGGCCTCAATGAATCACGCAAAGGAAAGCGATATGAGCATCTGGATAGGAGACTCTGGATGCACGCAACACATGACCGGGAGACGAGATTGGTTCACACATTTTGAGAGCATTTCTCGTCGTCGAGAGTTCGTTGAAAGAGTGGGAGACATCAAGCTCGAGGTACAGGGTGTAGGGACGATTACTTTGAGGTTTTTGCCAATGGCATTTGGTATGAAAGCCAAATGATGAACGTGCTGTATGTTCTACGCTTGGGTCGCAAGCTATTTTCAGAACTCAGAGTTGTGAAGATGGGCACCTAAGTTGTTCGGAACCACTCTGGTTTGAAGTTGCAAGTCTATCGTGGCACTGTCATTATGGAAGTAAACATCAATGAAAACCTCGGACAGCTTTGCAACAAGGTCAAAATGAGCAATGCCATCGCTTATTTTTGGCAGGATCATTTGCTGGAGGGAGCCAATGTGATGCCAAGAAGAGCCTGGAATTATGGCATAGGCGATTGGGGTATATGTAAACTATCGATCCATCCATAAAATGGCAGCAAAAGACATGGTAGATGGCTTGATGTTGACCAACAGAAGGAAACTAATTGTCTTCTGTGAAAGGTGTGTTTTTGGTAAGCACCACTGCAGCTCTTTCCCGAAGAATGAGACTAGAACAACAAGAGTTGGGCTACTGGTTTATATCGATGGGCAGTTGCAGGATTGGGTGGATCAAAAGCGGCACATGTTGAGTCCATTGGAAGTCCATGCAAAAAATAAATAAATGAATCTATTGCTTTCAGTTTATTTAAAAAAAAATAGATAGTAGTATATATAACATTTTTAGTAAAAAGTCCATCTTCAAAGATTGAAAACATTCTTTACTAGATATTTTAATCTTTAATTTGAAAAAACATTTAGATATCAAAATCTAGAATTTACAACCACTTGTCCATATACCACCTAGCACCTGTAGATTATAGGTTTTATGCCTTTTTAGTAAAAAAAATACACCTCAGAAACCTATTTGCTATGGACTAGAGCAAATCAACTTGTTTTTAGGTGCAAAATAGTCCATAGCTCTCAATTCCTAAGATAATTAGTCCACATAAAAGTGAATTTGGGTTGGATTTAAAAATGGCACCCCTAGTGTGTTTTCCTTTGTGTCATTGTATGAGTGTACATGATGTTTTTTCAGTCCATAAGATTTTATGTGTAACATCTGCAGTCCATAGTAATCAACTTTAAAAGTCCGTAGCTTTCTGATACATGATTGTTTTTGCAATCTAACCTATTGTAGTTAGAAACCACTGCCATGTTACGCAAAAACTGAGACACCCAATCCTGCAAATACCCTGATATCGTTGGGCCGTACACTACAAAGTCAGTTGGTGGTGCGAGGTATTTCATCGTCTAATTTAAAGATGATTATTTTGTGTTCAGGGTATTGTTTTGTGTAGCCAAGAAGTCACAGGCATTAGCTAGCTTCAACAAATATTTGCTACAGATGTTGTGTGAAATCTGATAGGGATGGTGAGTACTAGATCAGATGCTATCCAACAGCTCTTGGAAGACGTTGATTGCCAGCATGAGATGACAGCAACTTACACACCCGAACAAAATGGTGCGTGTGTGCGGGAAAACATGACCATTGTTGAAATGGTGTGAAGCATGATCCATGCAAGCAACGTTCATCTGCGTTTTTGGTGGGAAGCTGCGCATACAGCCATATATACTCTGAACCGTATGCATACTCATATGATACCTCACCAGACGTCTACAACTCACATAAGAGTGTTTGGCTGAGATGCATACGTGGATGTGCCAAAAGAACTGAGAACGAATTGGAGACTAAGAGTCGGAAGGGTGTTTTCATGGGATATAGCTATACAAGCAAGGCCTACAAGGTTTGGCTAAATGATAAGCGTCGCATTGAAGAGAGTCGTGAGGTACTTTTCAATATTGAAGAAGATGTCACAATATCAAGCTCTGACCGTGATGCATGGACGGCGAGCTATGCAATGTTTCTCATTGGTAACGATGAGAAAGCTGGGCCAGTGGGAACCACAGGGCCAATGGAAACCATACCTCTCCATGTTGTAGCGCCAGGAGGACGAAGAGTCAGTGCTCGCTTAAGAAGTCCAAAAACTGCCAGGCAGTCCTTTTTCATCAATAGGTACTCATAACGCATCAACCACATGACCTAACAAGGCCTTTCCTATAGGAACTGTCACGGACATAGCCCAAAAGAATTTACCAGGAGTAAATACCAGAAGTTACCAAGTTATCATGTTATCAAAAGTTACCATGACTTACCGTGATTTATCATGATCTACCATGATTTACCATTACTTATCAAGTTATCGGAAGTTTACCAAATTACCAAGAGTAACTTGGGAAACTGCTCAAGAAGCTTCTTTTGGAGGAAACTTCTCCATCAAGATACCTTCTTTGTTTAAGGAAGTTTCTCCATCAAGAAACCTTTGTTTAATCTTGGAAACTTCTTCAGCAAACAACCTCCATAGGGGAAGCTTCTTAGGGAAGCTTCTTAGTAGCCAGTATATATAGGAGGCGAGACTGGACACTCTTCAGTCTCGCCAACACAAGTTCAAACTATTCTTGTTTCCAGTCCTACTACTCCAGTCCAGCTTCCAATACTCTAGTCCAGTTTCCAGTATCTAGTACTCCAATCCAGTTTCCAGCATTCGAGTATCCAAGTCAAGTTCCAGTATCTTGTACTCTTGTCCATTGTTATAAAGATCATCTTGATTCATACCCATCATGCATTCGGCCACGCCGACCTTGGCTTCTTGTCTAGTCTTGTACCTCTAGTCTGATCTCTTGTTTGTGTTCAGTCATGCTCTCGTCCTTGACAGTTTGGCGAGACTAAAGTTTGTTCTTTAGTTAGTTAAGATGGAAGGTACATTTGCGGAAATGGTCGCCACATTGCAGAGTCTTCAGCTCCAGATGCAAGAACTTCGTACCTCTACCGCCCAATTGCAAGCTGATCAGTCTCAAGATCTTGACAACGCTCTCCACAATTTGCAACAACAAATTTCAGAGTTAAAAGAGTCGAACAATGGATCTTCAACCATACGAGTCCCTACTGCAACAGCTCCTACTGCAACGGTTCATCTTCAACAGATTACGAGAGAACCAAAGATCAGCATGTCCGAGAAAATTTGATGGAAAAAAATCAAGATTTCGCGATTTTGTTCAACAAGTACGACTGTTCCTACGACTACATCCACAACGCTACCCCGATGAAGGTATTCAAGTGGGATTCGTGGGCACTCTTCTATCAGGCACTGCCCTATCTTGGTTTGCACCGCTATTAGAAAAAAATTCGCATTTACTATATAATTTTGAAGTATTCATGTCCGAGTTCACTGCAACATTTGGAGAGAATGATAGAGAGAGAGTTGCAGAGACAAAGATGCGAAATCTTCGACAAGGAGCACGTACTGCTTCCATTTATGTTGCCGAATTTCAACAACTTACGTGCGACCTCGACTGGAATGAGAAGAGCCTCATTAGTCAGTTTCGATGTGGGCTAAAAGATGATGTAAAAAATTTGTTGCTGACAATGCCCAACGTGAGTACACTGAGCGAATTCATCATCCAAGTCATTGCATGCGATAATCGGTTGTTCGAAAGACATCAAGAGAAGCGATCTGGATGGTCAATGACGTACTATGCCGCTGCTATTACGGCACCAAACACAACGATACATCAGACATCCGGTAATGATCTTATGCAGATTGATGCTGTCCGATTCAAGCCATTGACGCAACAAGAAAAACAAAGACGACGCTCGAATGGATTATGTCTTTACTGCGGAGAAGATGATCACATAGCATTAAACTGCTCCAACAAGAGAAGATTCAAAGCTCGGGGCACAACTCAAGTGTTCGATATGAGGAGGTCGAAAAACGAAGATGTCCAGTCATAGTAGGGACCATGCGGCTTGACACCCCAAATTCCTCACCAAAAAAAGGTCTTTTTCTACCTCCAGACCCTGTACCTTGTTTCACAGTTCCAGTAAAGATCAGGATGCAAAATCGAGATATCTCCGTAGAAGCACTTTTGGACTCGGGCGCTTCAGCATGTTTTATTGACAAAGACTTTGCGAAGCAACACAATTTAACATTCGTAAGAAAGAAATTCCCGGCCTTTGTTGAAGTCATCAATGGACGACCGTTAGCATCAAGAAATATTGACCATGAAACTCAACCCCTTGAAGTGAAGCTTAAAAATCAAGCATCACAGATTGTTTTCAATGTCATCCAGTCTCTAACAAATCATGTGATCCTTGGACTTCCCTGGTTTGTACTTCATAAGACATCGACTGGAGATCATGAAAAATTTCGGCAAGACAAAAATGCGAAAGTACCAAAGGTATTCAACCCCTGTTTCTTGGAGCTAGAACTTTCATGAGAGCTACGAAGAAAGACGCGACATTCGCACTTTATGCGACTCCGATCAAAACCACAACAGACCAAGGTACTTCGACATTACCCACTCAATATCAAGATTTTAAGGATGTCTTCGAGAAGAAAAATGCAGACATGTTGCCAGAACATCGACCTTATGATTGTGCAATTGAGTTGCAAGAATGAGCTCAACCACCATTCGGCCCGATCTACAATTTATCTCAGACGGACCTGGCTGCTTTACGCGAATACATTGATGAAAATTTGTCAAAGAATTTCATTCGACATTCAAAATCACCCGTGGGAGCACCTATCTTATTTGTGAAGAAGAAAGACGGATCGTTACGCATGTGTGTGGACTATCGTGGGCTCAACAAAGTCACTATAAAAAATTGTTACCTACTACCGCTAATTTCCGGACTCCTCGAACAACTTGGACGAGCAAATTTTTTCACAAAGATCGACTTGAGAAGAGTTTACAACCTTGTACGAATAAAAGAAGGAGACGAATGGAAGACTGTTTTTCGTACAAGGTACGGACATTTCGAATACAGTGTTATGCCTTTCGGTCTCACAAATGCTCCAGCAATTTTTCAACACATGATGAATGACATATTTCGGGAATTTTTAGACGACTTTGTAGTCATCTATTTGGACGACATTTTGATATTTTCACAGAATGAAGAAGAATATGGTCGCCATGTACGCCTTGTCCTTGAAAAATTGAGGGAAAAATGACTATATGTCAAGTTGGAAAATGTCTTTTCCACCAATCTGAAGTCGAATTTTTGGGCTACATTATTTCCAACAAATGAGTCTTTTATGGATCAGAAGAAAATACAAACCATCATTGAGTGGATTAAACCAACTTCGGTCCGAGATGTATAATGTTTTCTAGGATTTGCAAATTTCTATAGAATCTTCATCAATGACTACTCCAAAATTGCTGCACCATTGACACGACTCACAGATAATGACAAATTTGTATGGGACGAGAAGGCTGACCAAGCATTTGAAAGGCTGAAGCAGGCATTCATAACGGCTCCAATACTGGTACATGCAGACCCATCTAAACCATTCTTTTTGGAAGTAGATGCATCGGACTTTGCACTTGGCGCGGTACTCTCTCAATATGGTACAGATAGCCGAGTTCACCCTGTTGGTTTTTGTTCTCGCAAATTTTCCGCTGCGGAGATCAATTATGAAATCCATGACAAAGAACTTCTAGCGATTATCGATGCTTTTGAGGAGTGGCGTCATCTATTGGAGGGAGCTAAACATCAGGTCACAGTCTATACCGATCACAAAAACCTCGAGTATTTTATGAGTGCTCGTATTTTGAATCGACGTCAAACGAGATGGAGTATGTCACTAGCAAGGTTTGATTTTGTTATTACCTACCGTCCCGGACATCTTCAAGGAAAACCAGATGCTCTTTCTCGACGATCGTATCTTGCGCCAAAAGAAGGGAATGCAGTTTTTTACTAATAGAAATTCATTATCTTGAAACCAGCAAATCTCCAATTGAATATGCTATCCATGTTCACCTATGACGATGTAGAAATCATAAAGAAGATTCAGGAAGCACTGAAGAGCGACAAATTTGCTATGACATTACGAAGTCAACTAAATCGACCTCGAAACAACCCACATGTTACAAACAACTTCGAATTCAAAGATGACTTACTTTATTTCAAGGGACTTCTCTATGTACCTCCAGGACCTAACGACTTCGAATTCTCCAAACATGTCATGATCTTCCGGCTGTAGGACATTTCGGCTTCAACAAAACAATGGAATTGATATCCAGGGACTACCGGTGGCCGCAGATATGGAAACTCGTGAAAGAATTTATAAAATCTTGCGACACGTGCACTAGAGCGAAGGGACCACGACATCGACTTTACGGCCTTCTTCAACCATTACCCATTCCCAAGGGTCCATGGTCGTCCGTGTCTATGGACTTTATTACGGACCTTCCAATTTCCAAGACCACCGATTCAATCCTTGTTATTGTAGATCGTTTTACGAAGATGACACATTTTATTCCATGTAATAAGACAATTACCGGCGAGGAAACTGCAAGACTCTTCCTCAATAATATCTACCGCATTCATGGACTCCCAAATGACATCGTATCTGATCGAGGACCACAGTTCATATCAAATTTCTGGAGGGGATTATTTCACATATTGGATACTAAGATCAACCTCTCTACAGCTAATCATCCACAGACTGATGGTCAAACCGAACGTGTAAACCAGATTTTGGAGCAGTATCTTCGCTGTACGATAAATTATCACCAAGATAATTGGACGGACCTTCTGTCATTGGCTGAGTTTGCCTACAACAACACTATACATTCTTCAACTAAGCAAACTCCATTTTTCTCTAATTATGGTCATCATCCTCAAGCAAACCTTTTCCATATGAAGACTGTTGGAAGACTGTTGGAAGCCCTGCTGCCGAAAACCTTGCTACTCATCTCGCTACGATTCACAATGAGCTTACATTCCACCTTACAGAAGCTCAAAAACAATACAAGGAGTATGCAGATCAACGTCGCCAACTCCAACCCCAGTTCAAGGTCGGAGGTCATGTGTGGCTTCTTCGACGGGACATACAAACCTCGCGACCATCAAAGAAGTTGGATTATCAACGCCTGGGACCATTCAAAATTATTCGACAAATAAATCCGGTCAGTTTTCGGCTTGAACTCCCACGAAGTATGCGTATCCATCTAGTATTTCATATTTCATTATTGGAGTTGTATCATCCATCGAATATTCCAGGGAGAGTCTTCGTACCACCTCCATCAATCGAAGTCAATCAGGAAATCGAGTATGAAGTCGACGAAGTCCTAGACTCTCGCATCAAGTATAAACGTCTTGAGTATTTCGTACATTGGAAAGGCTACAACATCAGCGAACGAACGTGAGAACCTTCATCCAACCTCGCCAATGCATCTGATAAACTCCAAGAGTTTCATCAACGATATCCAGCTAAGCCCCGAGCTACACGTTAATAAGACGTCACAATGATGATGTCAGCCAAGTTAGCTTCAAGGTGAAGACTCTACATTCAATTTACCTGATACACGCTAAGGAGGGAGGAGCACCACACATCAGTATATATAGCAGCACTTCCAGCACTCTTGCATCTTGTATTGGTAGTATGGAGTCACAGGAACCAGATACAATGGAGTTGTCGCTTACCCAGCTACCAGATCAGCCGTTCCGACTCTCACGACCTTCAACATCACGCCGACGCTCTCGAAACGATGGGCCACCAATGCGACGCGTACTTCCTCGTTTGGACCTCGTACGACGGCAAGTGGAGCCTACTCGAAGTCTGATAATTCTGTTGGAGGTTGAGGCTTCGGACCCAAAGGGCAACGAAATCATATTTGAAGGCAGCTTCGAAAAATCAGAATGTTCAAATCACCGCGTGGTCCCAAGATCAAGGTGTTGGACACTATCGATGGTTGCAGGGACCTATAAATCATTTGAGTCAAGAACGAAGAGCCGAATACTTGGCAAGTACCATTCGCCGGATTCTGGATTTTCTCCAACTCTAAGCAAGTCCAAGATTTTACCGCTCCCCGAGGAACTCGGCGCTAGAGGAGGGGGTGATGTCACAGACATAGCCCAGAGGAACTTACCAGGAGTAAATACTAGAAGTTATCAAGTTATCATGTTACCGAAAGTTCCCATGACTTACCGTGATTTATCATGATCTACCATGATTTATCATTACTTATCAAGTTACCGAGAGTTTACCAAATTACCAAGAGTAACTAGGAAAACTGCTCAGGAAGCTTCCTTTGGAGCAAACTTCTCCATCAAATCAATGTTGAGACATCCATGATACTATCATTACCGGACCTGGCAGTTTTGTATTATGAAGGATGAATCAACAAAATGAGACTTCGCTGATTCTGGACTTTATTGACATCATCTCATCGACTAATAAACAATGATATATTGAAGAATGAAAAAAAAATTATAATAATTAATTTTGTAATCGAAAAACAAATCTTTGGCCAAACACTATGGCATTTTTTTTTTTTACATCCAGTCCATTCATCCTATTTATGCATTACATCTGGCAAAAAGCATATTCAAATCCTCCCCACCCCCTCATACCTCGGATCATTATTAAATTCTAGTGACGACTGAAGGTAGGAGACAAGTTTTAATGTAGAGCAGGAATAAAGACCTGCCATGGCGCCACATCATCGTTGTCATGCCATGTCATCGTCGTCATTGTCATAATTTTAAGCTGCCCTGAAAAGCAAAAACAAAGAAAAAAAACTGAATTTTTGAAAAATCTACCACATCATGATTCATCGTCGTCATTTTAATCTGCCTGTGACCAATTTTTTTTTTTAAATAAATTTTTGAAACATTTTCCTTGGAATGTGCTCTAATATTACTTTCTGCCTTTCTTTTGCCATTTCTTCACACATTCAATGTAAATGTGGGTTGTCGCTCCCAGGTTTCATTTAAAAAATTAAAATAAATGTTACAGCACTTTTACAGATAAATTATGATAAAACCATCAAACAAAAAATCAATGATTTACCGACATTTCGAAACCCGCAGAAATTTAACCTTTGGGTGGCAAGTTTCAAATGACTGTAGTACATATATATATTAAAAGAATGATAATAGCTAATGAAATTTCAAAATTCTTAGTATTAAACATTTCTATCTCCTTTCTATACTTTATTGAATTAAGATATTGCTCTTAGTTTCGTCAGCTCTAGTTGGAATCGTTTTCTTCTTTATAATAGAATCACTGTCATTAATTAGTTGAATGTATTTTTATTTTAAAACTAAAAATATCTTCTAATTAAAATTTATATGATTTGTTTTTTTTTAAATCTGTTTTATTTCTTGTATAAATTTTGGAATATAGATAACCGCATTAAAAAAAAAATGAATTTTTCTTTATCAAAGCGCACTTAAGTTATGGTGTCAGCTTATCCTGAAAAACTACTGGTCTTTCCTTTGGAAAATAAACATCATTTAACGGCCGTAACATTAAAGCAACTGGTTAAGTAACCAGTTGATCCATTACCCTCTCTTCTTTTTTTAAATTTTTTAAAAAACAAAACTTAAAGAGCTGATGGTGCATGAATCCAACAAAAATACCACCAAATTCCACGGCTGCATTAAGTTCTTACATTGTTCATATTGTTTTTCACATGAGGTTTTGGAGATGAAGGGCAGCAAAGAGACCGATTGGCTGGTGTCCTTCCAGATATACCACATGTTTGAGCATCTCCTGTGTGGAAATCTTCTTATAATCTAATTGCAACTTGGCTCTCAATTTTCCAGACGCAAATAATGAGTTCAGTGAAATCCAAGTTAAAGTGGCGGAGGAGGAAGCAAGGAGAGGGTGAGAGTGTCATTGTAGGAACAGGGACACATACAGACGCAGAAGACGAGAGGGGTGACTTTGTGTGCATTGAGGGACGATGATGAAAGATACTATGCTGAACTGGAAGATGGAAAAAAGAGGGAAATGATAGATGCAACAATGTGTTGTGTGCAGCGAGGAAGGGATGTTGTGTTTGAGAAAAGCGTCATTCATAAATTTTTGAAATCCCACGTACTAGATGGGCACTTCAGTATTATCATTGCCCAAATGGGCCTCCTAAGGAAATTGAATGTCATTTTCAGTATATTGGGTTCCTTGTGGAACAGAAATAGACAAGAATTGTGGCTGGCCAGTCATGGAGGCAAATGACGAAGTCAGTGCCATGCCATCACAAGGCCTCACTGGTATGGATCGGCTAAAAGTTTTTAATATAACTCTGAGTGTATTTAGCATTAAACATTTTGTGGAGTAAAACAAATGCATCATGGAATTCATGCAAGCCCTGCCGTATAGTAATTATGAATAGATAGTCAAAATCTGGAAGATCACATAGTGTCTATTAATAAATATCACGGAAACAGGATTTGAGCCCTGAATCACCCAGGTGGCACACCCGGTAATATCCGATGGATTTTCATTTATGGCATGCACAAGAAGTTGAACGGATGTCATTCATTAAAAGACGGAATATTCTAGTGGCAACTGTCTCAATCAAATTGGAAGCGTAATCGAAAGTATCGGTGCTAAAGCAGTCTGAACCTTTTGCGTAGTCCTGCCTTAAGGAATGCAGGGCCAATAAAATAAGTTGATTATATTTGTATAATATAAAAATACATCCACTTAACCCTTCATTGTTTACCAGGTTCCGATGGATCCCACTAACTTTTGCATATGACAATAATTTTCAATCTTTCTTCAAGATCATTTATAGCCCATGAGGTGGCAGACTTGCTCTAAAAAACCTTAATGAGATATCTGGAAAACTTCATTTAGCGTACAGCCCTCTCAGCATCCTCGAGTGGGCCCTACTTCTCATCAAATAAGGGAAGCAAGTGTGCGACATACTCCAAGCCAATGAGACAACAGCTGATACATTTGGCAGTGGAATGATTGCCATTTTTCTTGCGAAAAACAATGAAATATGGGATGTATGTATGTAACACCATGGGGATGATCCACCCATTTTTGTACCAATTGAACGTAGTTCTCAGAATTCGTGGCTAGTAGTGCGGAGCAACGCAAAGCCCTAGTATTTCTATTGAAATTAAAAAAACATTGTTATCAGAATTCATCATTAGTAGTGTGGAGCAGCGTACAACCCTAATACATTACAATGCAAGAGGCGGTGAATAGCATACTGGTAAGGTAATTGCTAGTATGTAGGTGGTGAGGTGCTGGGTTCAACTCTTGATGGGTGACTCATGTAAACCTGACTCGAATGTACAAGCCTCTTATAACCGAGGACATGACATTGAATGTGTCTGTAAACAGAAAGAAGACAAATCTTGTTTCTAGCTGTGCAATGCCAACTCACAATGCTGAGTATCTTAGTTTTACTCTCTTTCGAAGTGGGTCGGGATCCAAGCACACCAGAATTCAAGATGTTGGGACAGACACTCTCACTATTGGCATCTAAATTATTCATCAGTGTTAGACATGTTAGTTATCAGTAGAGGTTTACTATCCTCCAGCAGACCTTAAGGGGTAAAACCCAAGGTAGTTCCTGAGAGAGTGTCATATGGGCGCTGTTCCGCGTCTAGATTACGAGAAAGTGAGTTCAGTGAGTCGAGTGCTCCACAGGAGTGAGGCTGAAGGTAGTGAACACTGTTCATACTTGCGTGATTTATGATTGCGGAAGATTGTCTACTCTAAGCTGGTGGGCTAACTATCGAGTTTTTGTGCGATTTAGTTTTTACTTTTTATTTCAAGTGATCATCTTGCTTGGATTACGCTATTGTTATCTTCTTGCTGATCCTTCTTATATTTATGTATGATGTTACTACTCAGTGATTTTGTGATCTCATTACGGTGATCTTATTTTGTGACCATGGCTTCATCAAACGTTGAGTTTCATTGACCGAGGCTAACAAGCTTGAGGGAACTAGCAACTATGGTATCTCGAGGTTCAAAATGAAAAAAGAGGACTTGTGGGATATTGTCGATCCACAGAGCAAAGCGGCAGACATGGATGAGATGACTTGGAAGAAACTCAAGTCCAAAGCTCTCGCCAATCTACGACTATCAGTGACTTGGATCATGTAATCCCATACAACAATCAATAACCCGAAGGACTGTTGGGACACGCTGAAGTTACTCTTTGGAGCAAAGAATAATGCGAAGCATCTCATGGTCAAAAATAAATTCACCAAGCTCAAGATGGAGGAGGACACTTCTGTGGAGACCTTTCTGGTGGAGGTAAAGAACCTATTGAATCAATTGGGAGAGTTTGATGAGACTCCATCTGAGGACATTGTTCTGGAAACCATCATCAACGCTCTTCCAAAAAATTTCTCAATGACCTTTGTTAACATCGTGGGCAGGGAGAAGGATCTTCCCACATTCAAAGAACTCACGGGACGGCTCCAACTTGAGGAAAGCCACCATCTTTACTAAACCACTAAGAAAACAAAAATTTGCTCACTTTAGAGAAGCCCTTGGCTTTTAAAGTCTCAACATGTAGTTATAAACATACATAAACAGTCAGTCTTTTATGTACAAAATTCATTTCCGAGTCTTCTATCGTTGATAAGATGAAGGATAAGTGACATAATAAGAAGAATCAATAGTATAACAAATGGTGCTATATTATATCTCTAGTTTATGTCAATTAGCTAATTTAGATATGTTATACTCTCAGCTACACTCTCTACTCTCATACCAGTTAGAGCAAGACTCTATGTTAGGATAAACAATCTCTTTAGGATACATCTCATCCTCAGTAACTAGGAACTCTTGGAATATAGTCCTCTCCTCCTTGAACCTAGTAGTAAAAGACATTCGTTGAACTCCAAACTGAGAGATTCCTCGCAAAAAGTTCCTAGTGATTTACATTCACCAACACTATTGCTTGTCATTCAAAAGTATCAGCAACAAATATATACCAATTTTTGCTCGCACGACTCAATCTCCACAATAGAGATAGTGGGAATTCTGACCAAATACAAGTTCTCGGACATTTTGGATGAGATCGACATTTGGACAATCTTCTTGGCAGAGTAAATAGTTACCCACTAGTTACTTATAACCAACCACAAGGCCACTCATGTTGATCTGCCAACGAGGTAGTTAACTAGTTAGCAAGTACATAGCCTGATTGTGATGTGGTTGTGACGTTATCACACACACTCTTTCTTTGATGTTGCTCTCTGATTAGCATATTTTTCAGGTAGCTTGTAAGTTGCTGAGCATGAGCTTGCATGAGCAGTAGATTGCTTGCAGCTTTTGGGTTGGACGTGTGAAGTAACAGCAATCAGTTGGTATACTAGTAGAGTCAGCAATGTTGTATTCCTTGACATGAATAATATAATCTAGTTACTGCTAAAAGATTGTCATCTTTATTATTGATCTGGGCTTGACTTGATTTAGCACAAACAAAAGGTTATCCAGGCCCGCGCTTCCAGTGCTTTATTCTATCAGTCTCTATTTTCTAGGTAATGTCCTTTCGCTCATCACAAGAATCAGTGCAACTCTTTGGCTCCTCCGGCAGCATAGGCTCTGCATGATTTGTCGCCAAGCACACGTGGTGTCGTCTTGGATAATACCAGTCACCATACATTGTTGGCAAATTGCGCACTATTGGTTTCAACTTCGAAACCAATTCTCCTTCATCAGGCTCACCGAACTTGGGACGCACGTCGCCGCCTGCCGGTTCTAGCAATGGATCAGTTATGGGAGACTGTGAACCACTCCCCCCCATCCCCGTCCCGATTCATCATTGAAGATGATAAATTGGGCAAAATCTAAATATTTAGATTGTGGAATTTTTGAATTTATTGGTAAAAGGTTTGATTAATTTACGAACAAATTGACTGGAAATGAATTGGCTGGCGTGGAACTATCTACATTATTAGAAGAAAGAATTACCAATTACTACACTAAATTGCAAGTGGATGAGATCGGTCGAGTGGTATCAGTTGGAGATGGAATTGCACGTGTTTATGGATCAAACAAGATTCAAGCCGGGAAAATGGTTGAATTTGCCAATGGTGTGAAAAGAATGGCTTTGAATCCAAAAAATGAGAATGTAGGTTATATCCGATAGTAATACTGCCATTAAAGAATGAGATATTGTCAAACGCACTGGATCTATTGTGGATGTTCATGTCAAGGACGAGAGCCTGACTGAACACAAACAAGAGATCAGACTAGAGGTACAAGACTAGACAAGAAGCCAAGGTCGGCGTGGCCGAATGCATGATGGGTATGAATCAAGACAATCTTGATAACAATGGACAAGAATACAAGATACTGGAACTTGACTTGGATACTCGAATGCTGGAAACTAGACTGGAGTACTAGATACTGGAAACTGGACTAGAGTACTAGAAGTTGGACTGGAGTACTAGGACTGGAAACAAGAATAGCTTGAACTTGTGTTGGCGAGACTGAAGAGTGTCCAGTCTCGCCTCCTATATATACTGGCTACTAAGAAGCTTCCCTAAGAAGCTTCCCCTATGGAGGTTGTTTGCTGGAAAAGTTTCCAAGATTAAACAAAGGTGATGGAGAAGCTTCCTTAAACAAAGAATCTAATTTAATTATGGACGAAAAAAAATCTCTATGTCAATTGTTAACTGTACTAGGTCCACTAATGCAGCTCTCTCTCTTTCTTAACCCTTAAAAGCCTAAGTGGTCATGTAGTGGCCCTACTTCAACACACAAGTTCTTGATGGATTCTCAAATGAATCCAAAGCTGCAACATGCAACATCTGTAGGAAGATCTGCTCCACCAAAGTCTTTACTCGGATGAAAACGGTTGTTCGACATGTGACAGAGATGAGCACTAGATATGAAAAGTGGTTTGGTTTTCTTGTATGGAATGGGGTGGCCCATGGTACAAGCCTTAGGAAGCAATGGGTCACTGCAAACCCATCTAAATGCATGGAATCAATCAAAAATTTGTGAGGACCACTACAAGATATGAGCGTTTTTAGGACTACGGGTTTAGCGGAGTCATAAAAACTGCACTAGGTACATGACTACAGAGCGCTGAAATGCATTACAGTTTTAGTTTTATGACTTTGTAGTAATGGATATCACTACATGACTCCGGAAAGTTAGGGAGCATTGGTCAAACATTGTTGACCATGATGACAGGGATGGTTTATATGACTAGTGTGATATGTTTGACTACACGTGGACGACGTTTCATGGAATCTTATGACTCCATGACTGAAGATGGTTTCAGAGCTCTATTTATACGACTACATCACTACACGTGTCATTTTGAAGGCACATATAATGCAAATAAGGTTGCCCATTAGGTTTAAAAAAGTTAAAATTTTTGCTAATAAGGTTGCCCATTAGTGTAATCGTGAACAGAAAGGAGGGCTGGGACTTGGCGTCTTTTTGTCTCCTGCGCCACACCATATAGCTGAGGGATGGAACGCGATGATAGCAGGATATGCAGGGGCGTGGGATGGAGGCGTTGAGCAAATGATGCACGAAGGAGAAGAGGAGGAGGAGACGAGACGAGGACAAGCGAGCTCGTCGTTCTTGGGAGAGTCAGCTTGGTCTTAGCAAGTGTGTTTCAATCTCTGACTACTCATCTACGCCGTAGTGGTTCGATCTGACAGACCAATCCGACATTACCTGACTACAGACACAAGCAGCACACACAAGAGGTCATCGGTCAAATCCTCCATGGGTCAGGACAGGTCAAGGACAATGTGGTAGGACACCTTCTTCTTCAACCTATTTCAGCCTGTGTTGCCCTCTCATCAGACTCGGCCGCAAGATGCATATTGAATTCTACAAGTTAGGTCGTTGGGTACATCTGTGGTGGTTTGGAGTGACTTTGGCAAGTTACTGCCAGTGTGGCAGCAGGGAAGTATCCAAAAACATATAATAGAGGTGAGGAGAAGCTTTGGGGTGAACACTTTCCGACCCCAATGGTGGGACAATAGAGACAAAAAGGCGAATGCCTGTTGGACTACAGAGAGAAGCATATGCATTTCAGATTGTGATAAGTAGGGTTGGGGTGTTTTGGGGAAGAACTCCACACCAGTATGGTTGGGGTGTTTGCTGGTAGAATTGTAGGCTGTCAGAGGCATGGATAGCTGAAGGAGCAGGGATAGAGTGTGGGTCCACATTCATCCAAGAGGGCTGGATTTCAAGCTCCACATTACCTATGATTCCCTGTGGAAGGATAGGTACAAGAAACCTACATGGGTAGATGGTCAACTGGAAGCGGCATGCTGTACTACATGTCATTACTGTACTATATGTCATTCCACAGACTGTCATTGTTGGTCCATGTGTTTTACAACAATGCTATCAATATAAGACTCCTGGTTCGCATTGGAAGCTCAATCCCTGCAAGTTCATTGTGTGTGAAGCTCAAACTTGCGATTTGAAGGATCTTGTAGCCAAGTTTATTCAACCGGAAAGGAGAAATTCTGAAAGCTCCAAATTTGATGTGGGCAAGCTTATGGAGGTAAGACTTAGCTTCCCTCCTCTAATGTAAGTGTTGGATAAGTTTCATTTAGTGTCGACCTTCACTGCATATATTGGCTCTTTTCTTGGCTGGTATGCTGTTGGTTGGCTTCTTTCATTTCACGTGTGTAGTGGAAGGGGAGAAGTACTTTCCTAAGTTCTGCTGCAACAATGTCTTTTTCCAGCCTAGATGTTTTCGATGGATACAAATTGAAGTGCTTTGAATGTTGCTGCAATACTATAATAAAGTGGAGGGTGCTGAATGCAGTTGGCCTTGCTTCGTGCAGGCATAATCCAGGGAAATGTGGACATAGCTGAAACCCCATGATAGCATTTCCAGAGGACGGTGTGGATGGCCTCACAATCCAGCATGCAAAATCCATGACAATGTGGAGCTGGCTGAATGGGCAAACAGGTTAAGTGGCGATCAAGCCACGTCACTGGTACATAGTTGCATGCTTACATAGTACATGAAAGCGTACTATATGTCATACCAAAATTGACCATGTTGGTCCATGTATTTTACAACAATGCTATCAATAAAAGACCAATGGTTCGCATTGGAAACTCTATCCCCGTAAGTGGCTTGTGCGTGATGCTCAAACTTGTGATTTGAAGGATCTTATACCCCAGTTCATTGCAGAGGTCATTGGACATTGAGAAGGCAACAGCCGTTATCTATAATCTACAGATCCCCTTCAATTTGATGTGGGAAAGCCGGTTGGCTGGAGGTCTAGTCTCACTTTCACTCATCTAATGTCAGTGTTGTATCCATTGCAATGTGGAGATGTTTGAAACAACATTGGAGCATTTCCAGAGGATGGTCTGGAAGGCCTTTCGTGGCGTGTGCCGAATCCATGGCAAGAAAACATTGCAAGTAGAACCCATGGCAATGGTACCAGCACGGGTTGGTCCAAAGCCAATTGCAACAACAAATGAATAAAGGGTGATGAAAGGAAAGCACTCCATAATTGATTATAAAATCCAGTGTCCAAGCATGATATCTTAATGGGAATGCGAAGGGAGTGTTACCACCTTAAACTATCATGCATGGTCTATAACTGGAGTGCACAAATCGCGCATATCTAATCTTCATCATCCTCATCTATGTCTGGGTCACTACATGTATCACTGTCTTCATCACAGACTTCATCTTCTCCAAGGGTTGGCTGAACATCATCACCACGTATATGGGGTGCTCGGAGGTACAAGGAGGCCACCTGCTCTGGAGTAACCGGTACCGCTCGGCTGCATGTTGGGCCATCAGTAACCACAGTCTCCTCTAGTCTTTGTGGGGCTAACGATCCTTCCACTTCCGCCACATCATCATTATCAATTGATATGTCGCAGACCACTCTACGTGCTCGGGGGCTCTTCTCCAAGACGACACCCCGGCTCCTTCACACAATCAGAAAAAAACACTTGATCAACCTGGCCAGGAAACACAAAAGGTTGCTCAGAAGATAGAAGCATACGGTTAAAATTGACAAGTGTGAAGCCAGCATCATCCTGCTTCATTGACATAGGTTGACGACCCACGCGACTCGCCCGTACCCATGAACACAAAAACACTATAGGCTATGTTTGGCCATAGTCAATTTGCAAAATCTCCCTTATAAGACCCACATATCTTGTAGGTTCCTCCATGTCATTGCCTGAATTGTTGGTAATGGGCTAGTGCTGGAAAACAGATGAGACTCCACAATCAAAAGACACCATACTTGTTGTGTTCATGCCGGGGGATGTAACCCTGTAATGGTTACCATACGCTGTCATACTCTTGAATGACAGGGCAGTAAATGATGGAGGCCTTGAAAGATCCAGTAATTCCTCACGTGTTGTAGGATCAAGCCCATCTGATTGAATTGAGAGATGATCCCGTACACCTTGAGGGAGCCAAACAGCAAATGGAGGACAAGGATGCAAATCAGGAGGGTACTGAATTGCCGTGGGATTGCTCATGCCTTCCAGCCCTTGCTCCTCACGAAACAAGCGTCGTCTGGCTTCTATCCGTGTGGACTCTGCTTCATATATCCTGTCACAATCCGAGGGTCAGCCAGGAGATTGACAGAGGTGGCGTGGGAGATTTGAAAAGACGCCATATGCCAACTAATGATAAATGACTAAAACTTGGAAATCTGAATGTCAATGAAGTAGATTTCTTACCCCAACATGACTGATAGACGAGGATGGTTCTGAATGATGTACTCATGTACAATATCACACAGGTCATTCAATTTTCGGGCTTTAGAACTTCCTTCCACAACTTCACGTTCCACAGATTCTGCCTCATCTGCATCCCACACCCTTCGTACACTTCCATCAAATCCTGCCATATACTCTGTGCAAAAACCCAATGCTTCTTCAAATTGGTATCCTTCTGCCATGCTCCCCTCGGGCCTTGCCATGTTTCTTACGTAGCCCTTCATATCTTTCATTGCCCGCTCCATGGGGTACATGCTTTTTGAAAGCTGATGCG
Source organism: Takakia lepidozioides (assembly GCA_030704615.1). Classification (NCBI taxonomy): domain Eukaryota; kingdom Viridiplantae; phylum Streptophyta; class Takakiopsida; order Takakiales; family Takakiaceae; genus Takakia; species Takakia lepidozioides. The sequence continues at coordinate 32,243,071 of CM060734.1, forward strand.
TAGCCTGTTGGCACTTTCAAGTTCTGCACAATCTCCAGAAAGACTTGTAACTCAGCCTCAGTGAGGACATAAGGGGCAGGAGGCATAATTAACGTATCTGCTCTGTCAGGATCACGTTGTAGCCACAATTCCGGGCGCATCCCAAGTAGCTCCAAATCACGGCGAACTTTCAATGTGTCTTTCTCACCAAAGATAGTTTTAATAATATTTTCAGCCAAGTTCTTCTCGCAATGCATTGCGTCAAACGTGTGGCAGATGAGGAGACCCTACAAAATGAACACATAAGCAATTGAGCATTTACTCATCACAATTTAAACAGAAAACGCAAAAATGTACACAGCCAATTTAAAGGCCATGAAGGAATTACCTCCCAATAAGGTAAGACATATAAAATTGACAATCGTTTAACTCCATGAGTTTTTGCTGGGTCTGTCCTGCTATCTGGCGTCCCTCCGTTTTCCACCCGTGCAGTGCGAGCTGTTGCAAGGTCCTTGATTTGTGTTCCAGTCTGCGTTTTTGGAGGAGTTCCATGCTCAGTAGTGCCATTGAACATTCTTGACCTTCTATATGGATGATTGCGGGCCAAAAATCTTTGGTGGCCTATAAAAAAACAATATTTCCACATGTGTGTAACTGCTGTGAAGTCACCCCGAGTCCACAAGCTGGACAACCAGCATAACCTTTCGTCACTTGACCTGAGAGCAAGCCATATGCAGGGTAGTCATGGATTGACCACATCAACACTGCCCTCAGTGTGAATTCGCGTTGACCACGAGGACGAGAAACATCATGAGCTGCAATCCCTCTCCATAGTTCCAATAGCTCTTCCACTAGGGGCATCAGGTAAATACCTACGTTGTCCGAGGTAACAGACTCCTTACCATGAATCAGTAGCGCTAACATGACAAAGATGTCATGAACTTTTTGGTCATTAACAACGGAGGCAGATTGTAATTGACCAAGAGAACGGGCCATGTGCTCCAACTTGTGGATTGAGCTCCATAGGGATTTACACCGTCTAAGGCCAATCCAAATCGCAGAGATCATGGCTTTGCAGCAAAATCCGCAAATGTGGTGTCAATGTGTCTCCATGCTTTGCTATCAGCTGGATGTCGAACCAACCCATTCTAGCTCTTATGTCTGTTGTGCCATGTCATGAGGTTAATGATTGATTTACATCGGTACATACGTTTCAACCTTGGAATGACAGGGAAGTGTCGCAATATTTTCTTGGGCACACTTCCACGACCTGGAACGTAACGGGAACTGCGGCACACTGGGCAAATGTCTACATTCTCATACTCCCCACGGAAGAGTACACAACCACGCTCACAGGCATGAATCATCGTGTACTGCAATCCCATCTTGGCAATCATGTGTCAAGTTATTTTACCACTAGTGTGAAACTAGCTAGGAAATAGCTAGCTTTTACATATTGACATTTGGGATTGGCCCAAGTGTCAATCCAGGGGTCAAGGCAGATTTAGGCCCTGGAGTGGTTATCTTCACGGCAAGCGCGGGAGGCTCATCTTTCTCGAGTTGAGCCTCACCGCGCCTAGCTATGGCGCCGTAGTGTGGATTCCCCATGGCGTGGGGTGCACTTGGCTTGACTTGTATTTGAGTGATGAGGTCATATATGCATGAGTTTATGCTTCAGCTTTGTGAGCTCGCATGAGCTTGTGCTTGTATTCTTCTTCTTTATCACTCGAGAAAGATCAGCTCGTATCTATGAGTGCTAGATACGAGTTAGTTGTAGCACTTGTGGTTTTTGCTTGAGAATGAGAGAAACCAAGTTGTTATGCAAGGAGCACCGTGGAGCTCTTGGTTGTTAGAAGCGGAGGCGATGTGGGTTACGAGGTGGTAAACCTTGGCATTCGATCTTCAGCTTCAGAGATGAAAGCACCATACTCCAGGTAATTCCAGAGCACCTTGATGGTTTCAGATTGTGTACATGCATGAGCAAGCACGATTGGGAAGAGGACCAGTCAAGAGCAGGTTATAGTGGCTTTGGTGGCAAAGCTGAGAACTGGACTTGGGAATGCGAGCTTTCATTGTGTGAAGGATTGCAAAACCAAGCGAAAGGGCTGATTTGGCTTGGGGCAAATCAGTGCACTTTGTGGAGTATGGTGAGATTGGGTTTCAATCTCGAGCTTCAGCATTGAGAGGGCTCTTGTCATGGCGAGAGCAGGGCTGGAACAGGAGCTAAGAGGTGCGGCAAGGCCATGGAATGTGCACCTAGGGTTTCAGAGCTTGGAAGAAGAGTTCTTGCACCACAAGAGAAGTGTCTTGTGGCTGGAAATGTAAGCCTTAGGGTTTCAGGAGCTTGGCAAAGGCTGTGGAGTGCTTAGTCTTGTCTTAGAGAGCATCAAGGAACCAAGGAGCCAAGATAGGGGGCTGATATCTCTTGTGTGAAGAGGTTGCATGTGTGGAGCATGTATTCAGCTCATTAAAGCTTCCAACTTCAAGCTTGGAGGGCAAGCAAGGAAGAGGGAAGGGCTGACTTGAGGGCAATGCATGTGTGGAGCATGCTATCAGCCTGGTGAAGGCTTGCACTTTCAGGTGTGGGAGTGCAAGAAAGGAAGGAACGGGCTGGTTTCCCTGTAGGGCATGTGGAGCATGCTTTCAGCCTGCTGAAGCTTGTATTTTCGAGTTTGTGGGTGCAAGAAATGAAGCAAAGGAGCTGATTCTCTTATGGTGAGAGTGGGGCATGTGTGGAGCATGCCTTCAGCCCATTGAGGCTCTTGTTTTCAAGCTTTAGAGAGCTAGAACGGAAGGTCTAGGGCTGGTTTCCACTTGGAGTGAAAGAAAAGCACTTGTAGGGCCTATGTGAGTTGGGGTTTCAACTTCAAGCTTGAAGGGAGCGCAACTCTTGAAGCAGCAGGTGTAGGGGGCCTTGTGAGAGTGCTTGAATGAGTGCTCACAAGGGCTGGGAACCAGCAGGGCTTGGTTGTTTGCCATTGAGTTTAGTGGCGTGTTTGGGGAGGCTAAGTGAGAAAGAAGGCTTGGTTTGTGGCAACCACCTCATGGCTTAGGGCTACTATGGTGGTGTGTGGGAGCCGAAAGAGCAAGAATACCTTGCTGATTTCCTCACAGCCGCCATAGCTCGGTGGAAAGAAGCCTAGAGTCCAAGAGACACAAACCCTAGCTTGGCGTGGCTAAACCCCTTGGAGAAATGGCTAAACTGCCAGAGCGGCCATGGATGGGGCTGTGACGGGCTGTGCCCATGGCCTTTGGGGCTGTGATGGGTTGTGACAGGCCGTGCCTGAGGCCTTTGAGGCTGTGAGGGGCTGTGAGGGGCTGTGATGGGCTGTGCCCATGGCCTTTGGGCTGTGATGGGCTGTGAGGGGCTGTGACAGGCCGTGCCTGAGGCCTTTGAGGCTGTGAGGGCTGTGAGGGCTGTGATCAGGCCATGCCTGAGGCCTTTGGGCTGTGCGGGCTGTGAGGGGCTGTATCAGGCCGTGCCTGAGGCCTGTGGGGCTGTGAGGGGCTGTGACAGGCTGTGCCCGTGGCCTTTGGGGGCTGTGAGGGGCTGTGACAGGCTGTGCCAGTGGCCTGTGGGGCTGTGACGGCTGTGCGGGGCTGTGACAGGCTGTGCCCATGGCCTTTGGGGCTGTGATGGGCTGTGAGGGGCTGTGACAGGCTGTGACAGGCCGTGCCTAGGCCTTTGCGGCTGTGACGGGCTGTGAGGGCTGTGACACAGGCCGTGCCCATGGCCTTTGGGGCTGTGTGGGCTGTGAGGGGTTGTGACAGGCTGTGCCCCTGCCCTTTGGAGCTGTGAGCGGCTTGTGACAGGCTGTCCCAGTGGCCTGAGGGGCTGTGAGGGGCTGTGAGGGGCTGTGACAGGCCATGCCTGAGGCCTTTGGGGCTGTGACGGGCTGTGAGGGGCTGTGTCAGGCCGTGCCTGAGCCTGTGGGGCTGTGACGGGCTATGAGGGGCTGTGGACAGGCTGTGCCCGGTGCCTTTGGGCTGTGAGGGGCTGTGACAGGCTGTGCCCAGTGGCCTGTGGGGCTGTGACGGGCTGTGCGGGGCTGTGATAGGCTGTGCCCATGGCCTTGGGGCTGTGATGGGCTGGGGGCGTGACAGGCCGTGCCTGAGGCCTTTGAGGCTGTGATGGGCTGTGAGGGGCTGTGCCCATGGCCTTGGGGCTGTGACGGGCTGTGAGGGGCTGTGACAGGCTGTGCCCGTGCCCTTTTGGAGCTGTGAGGGGCTGTGACAGGCTGTGCCCAGTGGCCTTTTGGGCTGTGACGGGCTGTGCGGGGCTGTGACAGGCTGTGCCCAGTGGCCTGTGGGGCTGTGATGGGCTGTGCGGGGCTGTGACAGGCTGTGCCCATGGCCTTTGGGGCTGTGAGGGGCTGTGAGGGGCTGTACATAGGCCCTGTGCCTGAGGCCTTTGGGCTGTGATGGGCTGTGAGGGGCTGTCCCTGCCGTGCCTGAGGCCTTGTGAGGCTGTGACGGGCTGTGACGGGCTGTGCCCATGGCCTTTGGGGCTGTGAGGGGCTGTGAGGGGCTGTGACAGGCCGTGCCTGAGGCCTTTGAGGCTGTGACGGGCTGTGAGGGGCTGTGAGAGGCCGTGCCTGAGGCCTTTGGGGCTGTGACGGGCTATGAGGGGCTGTGTCAGGCCGTGCTTGAGGCCTTTGGGGCTGTGAGGGGCTGTGAGGGGCTGTGACAGGCCGTGCCTGAGGCCTTTGAGGCTGTGAGGGGCTGTGACAGGCCGTGCCTGAGGCCTTTGGGGCTGTGACGGGCTGTGTCAGGCCGTGCTTGAGGCCTTTGGGGCTGTGAGGGGCTGTGACAGGCTGTGCCCAGTGGCCTGTGGGACTGTGACAGCTGTGACCAGTGAGCTGTGTGGGCCTGTGCTGGTCTGTGGTGGCCCGTGTTGACCTGTGGACGGCCTGTGCTGACTCGTGGAGGCACTGGTGGACTGCCTAAGGACTGGCATGTGGTCTGGAAGGCCGAATTTTGAAGCTCGTGGAGGGCGGTTTGAGGAGTATCTTCATGATATTCCCATGGTCATGCAAGTGAGGGAAGAGAGGAGAGGAAGAGTGTTGGGATGAGGGCATGCTGGGGTTAGGCATTGCTTTAGCTTCTCTTCCTCGTAGTTTCCACCCTCTCATTAGGCCAAGACCTTTCCGTAGGTGGAGGCAAGAGTCAGTCCGGGTTTGGGCTGGGGTGTCCTTGCAGGAGCAACACCGTAGAGTTGTTTTTGGTGTGGGGAGTTGTCGTTCTGATTTCTTGTGTTTGGATCCCCTCCATACCTGCATGCTTGACTGTGCGCCATGCTAGTTTTGTTTGGGCGCTTGTTTTTATAGGTGATTGGTCCGGATTTGATCACCGGCCAGTCCTAGAGCATGCTGTCGATGGTGAGGCTGGGGTGATGACCAGCCAGACCATCATTGTTTCTCCTGTGGTGAGGTTGGAGGTGATGACCAGCCAACCATAGGAGTGCTTGCGGTGGATGCAGGTACAGGTGTAGGCTATGTTAGGAACTTAGTATTCCAAACCATAAGCCGCAACAGGTTCTCTACCCGGTTACCTTGTGGAGAGGGGGTTAGGGACATGTTCATGACCGGTTGAGTGTCAACACGGAGGTGCCACTAGTTGCTGGGGACATTGCCGGTTCGAGCACTAGCGATACTAGTGGGTACACGAGACGAGGTGTGCGGTTTAGGCCACCTTCATCTCTTGTGTCTTCCACGGAAGGTTCTGATTCGGATTGTGAATCAAGAGGACTCATACCGGTGGTGCAAGTTGTTTCTTTGCCATTGTTGTGGGACACAATGGAGGAGATGTATGGAGCTACCAAGGGGCCACGAAGGTACTCTGGGGCGGTGGGCATCATCGAGTTGGATGATTTTATCCAAGAGTTTGATAGTTGGTGTGATTTGCAGCAAATGCGCAATCCACAACTATTTACGCCTTTCATGGCATGGAAGGGGCTATTTCAGCACCTTGAGGGGCCGCCTATGGATGATTATCATGAGTTCAGGCGGGGGCATGAGGTTGAGATCGAGGAGTGGAGGATGTACTAGTCACCCGACTATGTCTCCATCACTAGGGGCACTAGAGCCACGAGGGCAGTGGCTACACCTGCCGCTGCACCGGCAGGTTCAGCAAGTAGTAGAGGGACAAGTGGGACTGGTGGTACAGTAGCTACGACGTCCACCCAAGCCACTACCGCACCAGCACTAGTACTCGTGCCTGCCTTCAACCCTGTTGTGGAGTTCTTCGAAGAGTGAGAGGGAACTACCAAGGGGTGAGGACAAAGAAGTTGCGGAGCTTGCAAGAGTTCCAACGGAAGCCGACCGAGAGCTTGAGGGAGGCTTTCACTCGCATGAGGCGCTTGATAAATGTAACCCAAGGGGTTACGGAAGCTCAGGTAGTCCAATTCTGGTATGGGATATTGGACAAGGAGCTGAGGAGAAGGGTGCGGGATGCAACTCTCCTACAAGCGGCCCAACCCACCTTAGCAAATGTGTTTTTGCTGGCAGAGCGGATAGAGCTCAACATGGTGGAGGAATGCGTGGTCATGGTGGGATTTGCTAAGGAGACACCACGGGTAGTGGTGCTCTAGCCAACCACTACCTCAACGTGCTCAAGGCAACAAGGGGGCTCAGGTGAAGCTCAGGGAAGGGCAGAGAGGACCTCAGATGCAGGGGTCTCTCCCTTCATTTGCTGGCCAACAACGGGCGGATGTGGTGTGCTGGACATGTGGAGGACCCATATCAAGAAGGATTGCCCAGAGGGAGGCAAAGGGTCGGCACATGCACAGCCTGCACAGTTGCAGTGTGGGCATTGTGGCAAGCACGGGCATGGAGAGGCCCAGTGTTATGGTTTGCATCCTGAGTTGCGCCCAGGCCAGTTCCAAGGGAACAATGGTGGCCGGGGGCGAGGTGGAGCAGCCCAGAGAGGACGAGGTGGCCAGCCACGAGGTGCAGGCCAAGGGCAAGCTCAACGTGGCCAAGGACGCGGAGGTCAGGGTGTTGACCAAGGCATGGCCAACTGGCTTCAGCAGCTAGAGTAGAGGCTCGCTGCCATGGCTACAGCTCAGGTGGTACCGGCTCTAAGGCCGGATGGTCCACCTCCTGCTCCTGAGGAGGAGATATGGGAGGCATGGGATTCATGTGTGGAGCAGCACTACCACTAGTGCAGGTGGAGTCTGCTGCAACCGTGACTCGAGGAGCAGCACGAGTTCCTGAGCCACGAGGTGCAAAGGTGGAGTTGGATCCACAGCGTGGGGAGGCAAGCCGTCAGGCTAGGCTTCCTCAGTCATTCACATTGGCAGAGACAGTGTCGACGCCATCCATGGCACCTAGTTCTCGCCCGACGGTTACCGAGGCAGAGGTTACTATGCCATTGGGGAGAGCTACACGGGTAGCACCACTACCTAGTGTTGCCAAGGCTACGGCTGCTAGTGTGCTGCTAGGAGCGGCCACATCTGTGTGTCAGGCTCCATTGTTCTCGGCTACCATGATTGCGACGCCAGGGGTAAAACCAGCTGAGGTGTTCACGCTGGCAGCTACACTCTGTGAGAGTGGGGAGGTTACTTCATCTTCTGCGGAGATAGTGGGAGGTGTAGTGCTGGAGGGATCCTCGGATTTGAGGGTCAAGACTGCTACGGCAGCGCCATGGCAAGCTGCAGCTGCCAGGTTGATGGAGCTGCCAGCTAGGCCAGCCATTGAGCGCGCCATGGTGACACCTGGAGTTATCATGTTAGACAACCAGGATGGCATTCCCCCAGTACAATGTGGGTGATTACACATACATATAGACAGCAAGCAGCAAATCCTTGAATTCAGGCAAAACAAACTGGAAGCACATATCATTTGTAAAGACAAGATTACCCAAAACTTAGTATGATCTTGGGCAGTAAATCTCCCAAAATTGATTGGCCCCAATGATGTCCTCCCAGTACATTTTTGAGCCCTCTTAGGTATGGGGTGTTCCTGAAATCCATAGCAAGAATTCAAATGGACAAACCTGATGGGTCCATGAGAAGTATCCCTCCAAGTTTTACTGATATTCTGGGTGTATAAGTAACCCAAGTATCTCTATAAGTAGCCATTGTAGCTTAGTACCAGGACGTTGGTTTCATGGGGCAAAGAATTTGAACACACCTGAAGTCTACATTGGCCTGACATCATGCCTTTGGCACTTCAACTTGTCTAGTGGAAATCATTTGTGATTGTGCCTTGGCTGACCCCTGCATTGTCCAACTTCCCTGTCTGACAGACATACCCTATCTCTTCGTGATTTTACCAAAAACATACATAATTAGAATCATGGTCATTGTGAAGAACTATAACTCACAGACGGAGAAGGTGTTCGTAGTGTAGATGATGGGCGTTTTTGTCCTGCGACATGAGCATGGGCATGTTCTCCTCGGCTTGCCGTGGCATCCGCCGACGACGCACTCGCCTCGCACTGGCGTGGGAGGAGTGGATCGTCCTCATCGTCCTCAGAAGAGCCCTCATGCAGAATCGTAGTCTTCATCGTCTTCAGTCTGGCACTTTGCCTTGCAGGACCTTGATCCCTACCTTTTTCCTTCGGAGCGCGTGGCTTGCGAGGGCGATTCGCTCCCGCAAGCCTGCACAAACACCTCCATGACCTCCCTCTCAAACAATCACAAACAAATGTAAGCATACATACCCTAATACTCTTAAGCCTACGCTGAACCACAGCCGCACCCTACCAGGATGTAATGCCTGCCCACGAATGACGGCGGACATCTCCCGCCTAATGACACACCGTCCTCAAACCTAATCGTCACTCACTGCATGTTGTTTGCCTCTCTGTTTGTACAAGTCGCAGCTACTCGCCCCCATTTGTGCTATGAAGCTTATGATCGCTGTAGGAAGATTAGAAGATAAGGCAAATCGCAAGTTTAGTAGGTGGGTATCCAAAGTCAGGAACTAAACTCACCCATCTATCGACTGCTTGAACGTTGCTTCCACCTCCTTTATGGCAACAATCCGGCGCTCTCGGAACTTCTCGTACTCAGTGAGAGGGACTGTCACTTCGAAGACCTTCCGCTTCACCATGGACACTCAGAAACGATACTTATAGTATACTATAGATATAGAATTAGCACATTGGCAGCTGGTGCAAAACTAGAGACAATGCACTGTGCGTAGCATGCAAAGAGGGAAGGGGTGACGTTCAAAGCATGTACAGTGCAGGTGGCGAACGGATGCGTAGGCGTAGAATAGATGACCGTCTATGGCGAATGGAAGAAACTTATGCCACAAGGAATGGGCATACAAAAATGCTATGCAACTGCGATGAGTGTCATGGAGGAAAAGTACTCTTGTTGGAAATAGTGAGGAATCATTACATGATACACGGGAGGGATCCTCTTCTCCAACGCTGTTCTCTTCCGGTAAGATCGCCACTTTCCCTTCAGCACTTTAGTTTGAATTTTGAATGCAACGATCCTCTTCTCCACATGTCGACATTTCGTTGGGTGATTGTAGTCAAGAAGTCATAAGATACAGACGTGAGTATGACTACGCCACTTCCGTTATCACTTTAATTAATGCACATGCCGTGTTTTCATTGGTCATGTGTAGTCATGTAGTCATATATGACTAAGTAAGTGACTGCAACTATGACTTCAATGGTTACAAATGTCGTGTTTTGATTGGGTGTATATTCATAAGATACATACATAAATATGACTGCATCACTGCAACGTCACCGTGCCTCCTATGTCATAATATGAACAAGTGTCACATCGTTGTTGGTCCACTCACAAGATGACTATTGGGATGCAGGGATGTGAATATTCAGATGATGAAGACGAAGGCCCTGCGGCACAGCGGGAGCCCAATGTCACAAAGAACGCAGATGAGAATGGTGGATTGGAGGTAGAAATGCAGCGTGCATTGCAGGAAGCGTTTCTCTTTGCAGATGCAAACAGAGAGGACCCCATTCATGGTGGAACCGATCACACATTTGCCGATCATGACGATGATCTCGACGATTCCGGAGACAATGAATTTGATGAGAATGCTCACCTGCACGTTGATCCCGAGTATGATAAACTCTTCCGAGCATCGCAATGTCCACTTTTTGAAGGGTGCTCCATCAGCCGGCTGCAAGCAACTTTGACGTTGCTGAATGCATGCACTACCCACAAGTGCACCAATGCATTTGTGGATGAGCTTCTGGGATTGTTGCGTAAGATTTTTTTGCCTAAAGAGAATTCATTGCCGAAAACTCACTATGAAGCAAAAACCATGTGTCGTACGCATACATATCGCTACACAACTACATCGCTGTCCAAAACCACACAACACATGTGCACACCACACACTAGTATACCACTAGTCCACCACTAGTCCAACCACTAGTCCAACCACTAGGCTACAACTAGTCAGTCACTAGGCTGCCACTATGCTACCCACTATGGCAGTCACTAGTCCACACAATGATAAAGAAGAAGAATACAAGCACAAGCTCATGCGAGCTCACAAAGCTGAAGCATAAACTCATGCATATATAACCTCATCACTCAAATACAAGTCAAGCCAAGTGCACCCCACGCCATGGGGAATCCACACTACGGCGCCATAGCTAGGCGCGGTGAGGCTCAACTCGAGAAAGATGAGCCTCCCGCGCTTGCCGTGAAGATAACCACTCTAGGGCCTAAATCTGCCTTGACCCCTGGATTGACACTTGGGCCAATCCCAAATGTCAATATGTAAAAGCTAGCTATTTCCTAGCTAGTTTCACACTAGTGGTAAAATAACTTGACAGCTGTCGTGCGCATACATATCGCTACGCAACTACATCGCTGTCCAAAACCACACAACACATGTGCACACCACACACTAGTATACCACTAGTCCACCACTAGTCCAGCCACTAGTCCAACCACTAGGCTACAACTAGTCAGTCACTAGGCTGCCACTAGGCTGCCCACTATGGCAGTCACTAGTCCACACAATCGCCCCCCTAGCTGGTGCTTAGGTCCCTCTAAGTCCAGGTAGCCACAAGATGTGATAGTGACCATAGCCTCATTAAGTCCTCCACCACTATCCCTACTACACTCAAACTCGATAGATCAAGAGGCCGGGTGCAAGAGTTGCCCCATCATTAGTCGCCGTCTTGCAACCTGTGAACTTGAGCTTGGGATCTCATGTATTGACTCCTATGAGCTTGGCCTCCCATGTCTTGTTAGCTGCCTCCAGTCATGTCCACTGCCACTATCCCAAGCAGTGTGGACACAACCAATCTCCGTCAGGAACCTTCTCAAGAGGTGGTGTCAAGCATCCCATATGCCAACCCCTTGAGCATCGATCACACACCAGCATGGTGGCTGCCCCTTTGGCAGACCCACAGAGCATGCACCTCAAACCTGCAGGTACCACTGCCAAGTTTGGGTCAACTCTGCCATCGACATTGGGAAGGTGACATGGCGCACATGGTCCTTCCAAGTCATGCTATCCCGACCCTCCAAGATCAAGACCCTTGAGGGCAACACCTCTCGAACCCTCAGAATAACACGCCCTGCAGTAACATCCAGAGTCGTAGGAGCAGTCTGCTGCAAATAAACATAGTCACCAGGGCTAAACCTCCGAACCCCAGGACGATATCCTCCACCACGTATAGTGGCATACCTCAACGTATCACGGTGTTGTGCAATGGCAAGGTTCTCAAAAGCCATGGGCATGACTTTCTTGAACAACTCTGCACGCTGATTACATGCACGTACCCACACGTCCGGATCGTCAAGGTTAAGGACTTGAGCAGTGTCCCTATGAATGGCTGCAGGCAAATCCGGCTCTCGGCCAAAGAGAAGGAAATATGGTGAGAAGGAGGCAAGTGATGCTTGTTTGCTGAACCTGTAGCCCATGGCTAACCAAGGAACCTGAATATCCCAATCTCCTAGGTGTCCCTTCTGCAAGCCATACTTGCGCAAACCCCTCTTCACCGTCTGAACAACTCTCTCTGCTAAGCCATCGGCCTCAGGATGATCCCGAGAAGTGGTGCGGTGGTCTATCAAGGCTTTATCACACAAAGCCTAAAACTCCCCCAAAAACTCTCTCCCTTGGTCCGTGAGTACCTCAGCTGGAGCACCAAATCGGCTAAGCACACGATCCAAGAATGCATACGCAGCCCCCTCACTAGCCTTGTCAGGCAATGGAACCAACTCAATCCACTTGGAAAAGTGCTCCACCATCACCAACACATATCTGTGGTGGCGCATAGTCAGTGGCAACGGTCCTGCGAAGTCAAGACTCCACCTGTAGCCCAATCCCATGATTGGCAAAGGATGCAACTGTGGTGTAGGGGCGTTGAATGAAGCACGCACCCTGTCACACACCATGCACCTAGCCACAAACTGTTGCACCTTTGTATGCATACCACGCCACCAATACTGCCCCTGCAGTAAACTGTGAGTGCGTCGCACGCCCCAACTCCTCATGGGCATGCCGCACTAACCGTGCACGCTGTGTGGGGTGAGGCACAATCCTCACCCGACCATCATCCCACACTCGAAGTAGGTGTATCCCCTCCCACTTGAACCTCTTGGCTCGTTGCAGGATCCGATCCCTCTCCCTGGCAGTCACAATGGCTGCCGTGTCTCCCGTGCGGAGGTAGTCCAACACAGCCGAATCCTCATGTATATCTCTGGCACCACCTAGCTCATCACTAGCCTCAGGGTCCTCAGACACTCCATCTACAGTCATCCCTGTTGTAGGTCCAATCTGACCTCCCGATGCCAAGATACACAAAAATGCAGATGCGTGCCATCCCGGCACCATCTCCTCGTCCGTCTCACAATGCCACCGAGCTCCAGTGTCATCCTGCTGGCTCATGCATGGATTGCGACTCAATCCATCCGCATCCCGATTGACCAAACCCGGTCGATGCACAACCTGAAAGTCATACTCCTGGAGTATAAGTGCCCACCGTGCAAGCTTCCCCGTAAGCTTGTCTGACTCCATCAACCACTTGAGTGGCTGGTGATCCGTGACAAGGGTGAAAAGATTGCCGTATAGATAGCACCTGAAGTGTGCCACGGCCCACACTGCAGCTAAGCACTCTCCCTCATATGAGCTGTACTTAGCCTCTGCAACGTTGTTCGAGCGGCTAGCGTAAGCCACTACGAACTCTCTTCCCTCATCATCCACCTGTGTGAGCACCGCTCCAAGCCCCAGCATGCTCCAATCCGTATGCAGCTGAAAGGGACGCCCCCTGATAGGTCGTCTCAAGATAGGCGCCGAGGTCAACCTCGCCTTGAGCTCTTGAAAAGCTCGTTCCTGCTCATCTTCCCACTGCCACTCCTGGTCCACCTTGGTCAGCTTGGTTAGAGCCTTTGCAATGGTACTAAATCCCTTGACAAACCGTCTATAATAGTTTGCCAACCCCATGAAAGCTCGAACTCGGCTCACATCCGTGGGGCGTGGAATTTGTGCAATGGCCTCTACCTTAGTCTGCTGTACCCCCAATCCTCCAGGATATATCATGTGACCCAGATACTCAATCTGGTTGTGGAAAAACTTGCACTTCCCCGGATGCAACTTCAATCCGTGCGCTCTCAAGCGCTCCAATACCACCTGAAGGTGTCTCTCATGCTCCTCCATCGTAACACTAAAGATGATGATGTCATCTATGTAGCACCGAGCAAAGTCCACCCCTGCTAGAATCCTATCCATGACTCTCTGAAACTCTGCAGGAGCATTCTTAAGCCCAAATGGTAAGAACCGCCACTGATATAGGCAATCCTTGCCGTGCTCATTGATCCCCCAGAATGCCGTCTTTTGCTTGTCCGCCTCCTTGATTGGCAACTGGTGATATCCGGATCATAAATCCAAAGTGCTAAAGGCCTTAGCATGCCCGATGGCATCAAAGATCTCCTCTGGTGTTGGCATGGCATACTTATCGGACTTGGTCTGACGATTTACAGGCCGGTAATCACCGCACATACGTCTCTCCGTCCAATTGCCATAGACATCCTTCTTGGCTGGCATCACTGTGGCTGAAGCATACTCTCCACCAGAGAGCTCCACCAAACCTGCCTCCCAGAGATCTTGAGTCTCATCTGAATCAAAGACCTCTCCATGTCACTGTATCTATAGGGTCTCCAAAAGATTGGCGTGTCAGTGGCCAATTCAATACGGATCTCTTGACCCTTCAGTGCTCCCAAGTCCTTCAAACTGAAGGCAAAGCAATTCCTGTAAGCCCTCAGGAATCGCCGTATACGTCGTCTCTCTCCTCCGTTCTTGTGGGCGCCATCTCCATTGCGAGCAGCAGGGATCGTGGATCCAGTGCGCTTGTGCTTGCCCTGAAAAGGTGGCCCTAACTCTCCCGACGTTGTGGATTCTGTGCCACCAGTACCCCCACCTTATTATGGTATGCCTCAGTACCCACAGTCTGGCACTCAGTATGGTCAGGGTCAATATGGTGCTCCTCCATATGGGCAGTATGGCCAGTATCCTCCTCCACCATATTTGCCACCCCCTAATAGCTATGGGGGTGGCAGGCCACCGGAATATCCTCTTGCTTATGGACAGTATGGCCAGTATGGTCCTCGGCCTTCTGGCCAACAACCATGGCCACCAGTCCCTACTTGGCAGGATCCTGCTTTGAATTCTCCTGAGCGCACGGAGGTCTCTGAAGGAGGGGAGGGTGCCGTTTCAAAGAATGATAGAACCAATGCTTTAAGGAGGGCTAATAGCTCAGCCAAAATTGAAGCTGCCAAGGTCAAGGAAGAGAGAATAGCTGCAGGTCTTCCTCCCACGGTGATTTTGACGAACCTCAAAGGAGCCCCGTATGGTCAGACCCGGAATGTATGGCACGCTGCCCTTAAAGGACAGGCTTATCGCAAGCTAGATTGTTCCCTTGCCATCAACAACCAACCTGATGAAGTTGTATACGAAATCAGAGATCACCTGACTAAGCTATTTTCATATACGCCGCACGAGTTAAAAGACTTCCACCTAAAACAAACAATTGGCAGAATAATGAAGAGCCAGCGTTATGAAGCACACACTGCGTGGTTGGGTGGTAAGGGGAAACCCATTACTGTATCTGACGAGGTATGGAACAAGCTTGTAAGTTACTGGCAGATAGAGGTGTTCCACAAAGTGTCGGGCAACATGAAGAAGACAAATGGTGCAATTCTGAATCCTACCAAGACTGGCCGTGGTGGGAAGACAATGGTGGAAGCACGCTTGGTAAGTGGCATCATCACGACTCTGTATTTTGTTCCTCATTGAATTGCTATGTGTATATAGTCAGCCCTCACATTGCTTACTGACTTGTGGCATGGGTTTGTTTGTGGCATGGATTAATTTGTAGGAAACACTATCAGGGTGCCCTCCTACATTATATGAAATTCAAGAGGGTTCAGTGTCACGGTTGTCAGCTGGGAGTGACAGGCGGGTAAGTGTGTTTTCCACGTTTGCTAGAGTGGTTGCTGCATCATAGGTTGCTAGGTTTTTTTCACGGCTTTTGGCCTGGGTTTTCTTTCCAATGGTTGTTCATGCTAGGTTTTTTTGGTTTGATTCATACTTGGGCAAGTTTTCATGGATTGGCAGGAGGGAAGTCTTGCATATTCTACAGTAGTTGGTAGGATGGATGGCTTGGACAAACTGGTGGAATCACAAGGACGTGACATGGTTAAAATTACAGATGCAGAGTATGATTGAGTACCAGAAAGCCATTGTGACCAGATTGGGGATTAATCTACCAGGCGCAGGACCAGTGACATCTACGATGGATACGTCTGCTGTGACAGTATCAAAATGTTTGGAATCCCAATTTCAGACGGTAATTGGTGCTCACTCTAAGCCCTTATGTCTTCCTGTCACTGATGATCTTTTGAATTTGACCGAGCAGCAGCAGGATACAGGGAAGGCCAGCTGTGAGGTACACGTGGAAATTCAGCCCTTGCCACGTACAAAGGCAGTAGCAGTCCAGGGGGCAATGGTGACAGAGCCGCCGGGCACACCGGATTCTGGTATGCAGGTATGTGGGAGTTTAGATGGGTAGGAAGATGCAGACAGGGACAAAACAAACAAGCAGGTTGCTTTAATTTCTCCTGCTCACATGTTGAAGCCAAATGTCAGTTTACTTCCTGGACCAACGAGGAAA
Source organism: Takakia lepidozioides (assembly GCA_030704615.1). Lineage (NCBI taxonomy): Eukaryota > Viridiplantae > Streptophyta > Takakiopsida > Takakiales > Takakiaceae > Takakia > Takakia lepidozioides. The sequence continues at coordinate 32,259,169 of CM060734.1, forward strand.
CATTTACTAATTCTGGACTTAAATGGTCTGTTATGTGAATCTTTTCATTCTGCTAATGGGCTTGCATCCCTTCCCAAGGTTTTGTGGGGAAGATGTGTGGCAAGAAGATGGTAGTTTTGAGACCACGCTGTTATGACTTTTTGCAAAAGTGTTTTGAACACTTTGAGGTGGCGGTGTGGCGCCCTTCACTGTGACGAGGATCCAGTCCTCCCATGCCGTAAGGGGTCTGATTCAAAGCCATTATATTTCAAGAACTTGTCTACAGTGTGGGCAGACTGGCCAGAATGGACTTATGAGGACACTGTTCTTGTTGACGACACACCAAGAAAGGCGGCAAACAATCCTCCCTACAGTGGGATTTTTCCAGAGCCATGGAAGGTGCAACCAGATTCACCAACTGATGAGTATCTAATAGAGGTGTTGTGGCCTTTCTTGTGGAAGGCATCGAAAGCTGCCAGTATTCCCAAGTTTTTGGAGTCTCAGCCTGTTTTCGGACAACAACCATACAACACTGCTACTGTGAAGGTACAAACATTCTGACAGTGCTCCAGAGGCTACATTTTTGTAGGTTCATTCATTGCATTGCTTTCCTGGATGCTTCTCCTCGGTTGCTTGATTAATGCTAGGTTTTCTTTGCAGCTTTTCATGTTGGCTTTTTTTGTTTGATTCATACTTGGATTTTGTTTCTATTCACTATTCTTGTTTGCTCATTGCTTTCCTGGTTGATCTCTGGTTTGTGACACAGGAACTTGTGACAAACAAAGGTGATATTGTCGACAAGCCGGTACAGACGAGGGGCAAGAGTGTCGACCCGGCGAGTAGCCCCCCAAAAGAGGTCTCGCCACCACTGGAGACTGCAAATGGAGTAAGTCTAGGCCGTTGTCTTGTCTGTTATATTTTTTCCAACCTTGGGGCTCTCTTTAACTCGCAAATGTTGAGTGTCCTAGTCGTGTGTATGTCATGGGTTTTCACATCGTGTTCTTTTTTGTGTGGAGTTGGGATCACAGTTCAGGGTGGGTGACGAGGTTCGGCTGTTGGATGTGAACTCCAAACGCAAGAAATGTGGAGTAGGGCTGATTGTTGCTCTTCAAGGTGCTCTGGTGGGTTACGGGTACCCTGCTGTGCCCCTTGATTATGCCTGTGTGTACATCAAAGAGGCATGTGTCAGTAACACCCCTCTACCATATGTGAATGGTGTTAGGAAACAGACCGAGTTGGGGCAGGTGGTTGGCCAGACAACACTTTGGAGTCTAAAGTTACTGAAACTTATGGAGCTGCGGAAGGGATAGTCAGTATTGCACTGTTTAACAGACTTCTTGATTCTAATAGCACTAGAACATACTAGCTACAACAATTCAGCCCATGTGTGGGCTTGCTTGTTTTTGGCTGGGCCTTTTGAAGCATGGATTTTTTGACCTTGTGGCTTTTGAGGTGTCCATTGGGATATTGGTCTCATGTGGATTTTTGTAATGTGATTTATAGGGCTTGTATTGCCCTTTAGTTGACTATTTTCATTCTCCTTGTGGTTGATAGTATGCAAGAGGGATCCATTTTGTTTTCATGTTGGAATTTCACCATGTAATGAAGATTTTAAATCATTTAATTCACTTTCATTTTAAATAATAATATTAAAAATAATACCATAAAATCCAATGCTGCAATCTTCCTGTTCTTTTAAATATTAAATGAAAACTAAAAATTAAAATATAAACATTAAAAATATAAACTATTTTGGAAAACAATCTTGATGACACGTGGCATCACTCTTGCTCAAACCAGAACACGTGGCAGTATATGACACGACATTCTTTATCCATATTTTCACCACGTGTAAAGATCCGTAGTCATATATGCTAGTCATATATTTTGTCTGTGTGCCACATGTCACATCTCAAGTGCAACAGGTGTCCTGCTAATATCTCTCCATGTAGACATCCCTGTAGTCATATGAGCGAGTCATGTAGTCACCACGTGTGAAATCTGCCATAACACACGTGTCTCGCTAGCGCCTCTCCATGTAGGCATCACTGTGCAGACATGTAGTCATATGATCATGGCAAGAAGTCGTGACATGTCAAATTCGCAGTGGCGCACGTGTCCATCCATCGCCTCTCCATGTAGGCATCACTTTGCAGACATATAGTCATATGATCCCCTGATGAATGCATGACGTGTCGCTTGCGCAGTGGCGCACATGTCCCGCTGAAGCCTCTCCATATAGGCAGCGCTCAACAGACAATGTAGTCATATATTAGTCATATAGTTGTGACTGCAACCCTCTCTGCAGCAGGACTCCAGGTGCCACGCAAGTAGTCATGGATATGACTTGCAAAACGCAGTCCTAAAGACTAGTCGCTATGACAGGGCTTTTTTCACTACAGAGTGATGTAGCCATGAACGCATATAAGACTGAAAAAATAGTCATATGTGAAGTCATAAAAACGCTCATCTGTTGTAGTGGACCTTCCCAACTTGATTTGAAAACATTGGGACTGTCAAACCCAATTTTTTTTATATATAGACGGTGGCAAAGTGTCAAAAATGCAATGTGTGGACTCCCCTCCAGATCAATACAAACTTGGAGATATACCCAAATCTTGTCCAAAACATCTAAACAATTAGGAGAAGCTACCACATCATGAGAATATTCTTACGGAACTTGGATTCAATTGGATTAGCCATTGAGGAATTTCGCTAAAAATAATGATTTTGCTTTCCTATTTTGCAAAGGTTGTAGAATTTTTTCATGCTCACAGAATGTTATATTCCAATTCTTACGATATCGGTAAGCGATATAATTCGGAGCATTATTGAATGGTCAAATTGTGTAGATCTTAACCTAGTCTTAGTAACGAATAAAAAGATGACCAGGGGTGCATATTTTGTAGTCAAGTGTGGAAAGAGTTAAATGCCTTTAGGGGTTAATGCCCATGCCACTATCACATCCACAATCTCATCCTTGTTCAGTTTGTATGACTTGTGAAAACCACTCCCCACTCTTTACCCTTGTCTTTCATAGCGTTTTTGTTCTATGCTGCAATGAAATTGGGCACATGGTACCGCCCTGGAATTATTTGTAGCCAGGTGATAAATGCCTCTGTTCCCTGTCCCCACGCAGCCCCCTTGGAGCGGGGCCCACGCTCCCTGCATGTAAGGCTGCCTTCATTCAAGGCCCCCCTGCCTTGAACCCCTGCCTCGCTTCCCGTGCGCCCCTCCCCGCTCCTCCCCATGGCCCCGCCCACCCTCCCCATCGGCCCAGCCTTGCTCGCCCCGCCCATGCACTTGTCCTCGTGGCCACCTGACCTGCTCGTCCTGGATTAGGAGGTGTGTTTATATCTTTACTTAGTTTTTGATTTGGCCTCTTCATCTATCTCTAATGCAATGGCTCAGTGGGGATTAGAGGTACCAGATCCAAGCAAGAAGGTGTTTAGAACTGAGGATTTACATTGGTCTCCTAACATACCATGGGAGCAAGGCAAATCAGTACCTTGCATGGTTGCTTACATTCCAATGGATCGAGTTGATGATTGAAAGGAATGAGAGATTCAAACCCTAATGCACCGACCATTGTCCGTGCAACAAGGACAAGAAAGAAGAAGTCTACACCCCTTCACGTCACAATTGAGAACTACATTTCTCATACATGGTGAGTTTCAAGTTCTTTTATATATATTTTATAACTGTAGTCTATATCGATGAGTGATAAACATGTGCATGCAATGTAGTTTGTTTGTTACTTGAATTTTGTCAGTTTTAGTACGTATCTGAAGGTAATTTAATACAAAAGTGCATTTAGGGTTTAAGACTTCAAACATGTATTGGCTTCAGTTTTGCATTTCCCTGCGGGTAATGCATACTTGTCTTACTTCTCCTTTCGTAGATTGGATTATAAATTGTTATTTCATATTTTATAAACCTCCAGGAAAAGTGATACTATCATTATTCAGGTTAGAATGATAGAAAATATCATTTTTGAATATTATAGTTAATACATAATATATGGATAAGGACCCACGAGAAGGTTGTACATATAGTAAATATTTAGGTATGAAATACAAAATTATATGCAATATGATGTTGTAGGCCCGGCGGTTTGGACTGGATATGCTAAATACAATCACAATTTGTCAAGAGAAACAAATGTGAATTCTTTGTTGACCATATGGATGACTTGGGATATTGTAGTTCCAAAGATGGAATATTGATGGATCCTAAGAAAGTCCAGACAGTTGTTGAATGACAGTGTACTAATATAAACAATGTATATAGATATTTTATAATGTAATACGTGAAATATATAAATAATTGTTTGGTGATAAAAGTCACCCCATTCAAATTACCCCTATCTACGTATGATGATATGATTTGTTTGGTGATCTCGGAAAGTGATAATTCTGCATGGTGATTATAATCGGTAATGAAAAACGCCTTTTGTTGTTATATGGCCTAAGCCAAATGAGAAGACTGAGGTCACAAATTTTATGGGATTTGCTAGTCTCCTACAGAAATTTGTCAGATCATTTCTGCTGCATTGCAACTCTTTTGATTAATTATCTACTTAAGAATTCAAGTCTTGGAAAGATGTCTAGACTAAATAGTGTGAGCTTTTCAATGTGTCTTTGCTCATGGATAATGCCACATACGAATGTTTTTTTGATGAAATGGGTCGAGGAAGAAGCTGAAGAAGAAAGGAGTGATGGATGACATGAATAGAGAAAGGTTTAAATTGCAATTTTTTTGACAACCTTAAGGTGCATTGTGACTTGAAAAACGATATTATAATTTGTAGTGATTCGTGAACAAGTTATACCAAAGAGAGGTGTAGATACTTTTGGGGGCTTATATTTGGTGGTACGACATATCACAACATGCACACATGTAGCATCAATTGATATAAATTTGACCCTCAGTATCTGATCATTTTGGTTGTATCATCAAAATTACAACTCATTTGAATGTCATGCACCAATAAATAGAGATCTTTTTTTGTTTTACACATTTACAATGCATAGCTCTTATCCTAATGAGATCTATAATTGACAATTGTCACTTAATACTAAGATGGTATAATGTGTTGTTGGAAGAAAATATGTATGATTGTATTTGTTATCCCTCTAGCATTCTACACAAATTTAATACATTGACTTGTTCATGCAGAATGCTCTAATACTTCTAGCAAAGAGGGCTAATGATAAAACATTGATCAATAATATATTAAAGTGAATCTACTTGAAATCAACGACATATGATCATTCCCCCTGTAGGTTGTGAGAGGAGCGTAATGCGTTGATCCAAGTGAATATATGACTAGGAGATTGTTTGAAGGTCTACAAGTAGTTCGGGGATTGTATTTGAAATCTAATCATATCTTATTTTGTTCATTAAAACTCTTCATTTTTTGCTTGTCACATTGCTATCTAAAATGAATTTGAACATGTGAAAATATATTTTATGCTACATAAATATTTTTATATTGACTCACTTATGCTTATAAACCCTTAGAAGCGTAGCGTACATTTGGTGGCCACAGCAAAACAGTACCTACACTAACGGATTTCTCTGTATCTCTCTACCCCCTATCATCCATAAAGATGAACCCTAAAAACACATACCTAACTACATACAAAAGCTCGCAATTAACGTTGTATTTGTCAAATGATAATAAAAATATAAGGTACAAATTCCATGTGGACAAATAAATGAGAATGGAAATTGTCTGCAGGAGACCAATTACACCGAGCTTTCCATAGGTGCCATAAAGTGGCCGTCTTGAGGGCCTCATTAACTAGATAGCTCATAGCTTTCTATTTTGACAGCTTATTGTAGTTTAATCGAAGGATTTAGAAAAGAGACAACGGAGAGTGGTTCGAATGATCTCATCTTTATTTTAAACCTTGCAGAAAGGTGTAAAGTTCAAGAATCTCGGTAATGTCTACATCACATCAAATATATGGGAATGAAATGAACCAATGTCTGACTTTTAGAATTGTTGGCAATGTGCCTACAAATGAAATTACTTAACTTTGTTAATGATCTATCTTTGGTCCATATAAATTAACTCCAAATTGCATATCTCATTACGGAAGTTGTGGCTCTCCCACTTAATATTCCATTTTTCCTTCGTAGGTTGAGGTTGAATGATTCAAAAAGGTGCATAGTTCAAAAACCTCGGTAATGTCTATATCACATCATGTATAGATATATGGGCAGGAAAATCAATGTCTGACTTTTAGAACTATTGGCAATTTGCCAAATGAAAGCACTCAACTTTGTTGATGATCTATCTTTGGTCCATATAAAACTCCAAATTGAATATTAGTTCTCATTACGGAAGCTATGGCTCTCCCATTTGAAATTCCATTTTTCATTCATTGGTTGAGGTTGGATGATGATGCAATATGTTTTCTTAGCAATGAAAGCTAAAAAAAATGACCTATGTCATTTTTGAACTGCCAGCACTTGCCATTCTTCTGATTTGTCCAATTGGAGATCTACCAAAAGCTTGACCGAAATCCAAACAAAACTGCCAGTGGCCAATTGGCAAGTGAGCAAGATGGTTTACGAGATTTTGGATTCTATAGATAAGTGTCGATAGATTTGTCATTGAAACTTTGAGTTGGCCAATATATAATGGAGCCTATATCGTAGACATCATTGGGGAGCTAAAAGCGATGTTGTTAGCCATCAAGAGCTTCCACAAACAACCTTTAAGACCTAAAAATTGAGGGATCCATTTTCGTAATAGTGCCATAGCTATATGGCTTGTGACATCTAAGACGACAAATCCACCGTTATTCTTTTTAGAAAGATATATATTTGGTCCAAGATATTTGTGGGCGTTTGTTTTTGGAAAAAAAATTGTCAGTTTCCTAAGCAAATTTACAGAGTCTCTCGACTTCCTAGATTTGGACAAAGTGTGTGCTCTAGGTTGAAGCACAGTACCAAATTCTAACGAATAACATTTGGTTTGTTACCAAAGCTCGGTCTGTGCAAATAGAAAGATGTTTGAAGCCCGAGTAAGCAAGTTTCAGTTTCAGTTTTGACAATGGTGGGGTAGCATCCAAAAGACCAAGTTTGTCTAAGGAAGATATGTTAGCTCGCTTCTTAGATTTAACTCTTTTCTATGGTTGTTGCATGCTATGCCTATTTGCGCTCATTAAATGGGTCCCACCTAAGTGCATTATATTACGACCTACGTATATCTCTTTAGGCATTGAGTGTGCGCCAAACATACAAACGGATAAACAATTTCACATATCATCGTAAGTGTCTTCATGTTTTCAGTGTTCTCATGGCAACACGACACTTTTCTCTTCCTCTCAACTCTATTGACCCATCTCAAACAATTAAGTCTTGGTCAAAGTTCATAGATTATGTTGATGTGGTAACTTAGTGACTTCCTTACATTTACTAAACATCCATTAATACATGGTTATAGATCTTTTTGTCCACTAACCTTGTAATGGATTTGGCTCCCCTTAGAACGTATGAGCATAGCTTATTCAAATCTGCATCAAATGAAACAAGCCCTAGTGCAACAGATAGCCCATATCATAAACGCCCGCGAATTTTTGGTAGCCACGTCGTAATGACGGTGGCTCCCTGGTCCGCCATCCGCGCACCTCCGGCCGTCATGATATGACAGAGACATGAGAGAAGAGATCTCTTACATTCCAACGTTGGGAGTGCAAGCTCATCATCTTCTCGTCCTAGCTCATCTTCCTCGTCCTTGTGCTATGGATGCCGGAAAAGCGGATGTGTCGAATTTGCTTCGATGAAGTGGAGCCCCTCGACAAGCCCTGCGGGTGCATCGGCACTGCGGAGGTAAGTATGTCAGTATGTCTCGTTGTCTTTGTAAGCTTGAATTGTGTTAGGCGCGTGGCGTCTGCCTGAATGACACCTTGTGGTTCTACAGTTCTTGTATATGCGCTGTTTAATACACTGGATTCCCAGGAACTGGAGAAACATACGTACGAAAGAGAAATTGTGGGGCGAAGTATGCGAACAGCGTTACAAACCTCCTGCCGCATGTGCCCAAGCGCTGGTTGCCCAAACACCTCCTCAGCCACCACCACCGATGGCGTCCCCTCCGTCTGCCACAAGCATGCACTCCATGTCTTCATCTAGCTCGCCAAAACTAGCTCGCCAGTGCCCTAAACTTTTGTTGTCTTTCTTTGCCTGGACCTTGCATGCCCTGCGCTCTTACTTCCCCATTATGCAATCTGTAAAATGATAAGAACAACCTTCCATAGGTACTCTAACATATTTGCATTAAGCAATTTTTAACTTGACATGAACATCCTTCCAAAAGGTATCCATCGCGCATGTTCTAATGGTAAGAACAACCGTTCGTAAGGTATTCAACATATTTGTTTGGATTTTATGTAAGTTAAAAATGACACACAACAATCTTCCGGAGGGTACACCAATATGTTTGGATTGAGCAATTTTAAAATTGACATGAACAACCTTCCGGCAGGTTATCCATCGCGCATGACCTAATGATAGAAACAACCTTCCGTAACATATCAACATATTTGTTTGGATTTCATGCAAGTTAAAAAATGATAGAAACAATCTTCCGGAGGGTATACCAATATGTTTGGATTGAGCAATTTTAAAATTGATATGAACCAAGTGATCATGGGTTCAAAACGATACTGGGTCTATGTTGGATGTTACTCATTATGGCCAATCCAGCTATAAAAAGGGGGTAAATAGATCAACCGCTACTTAATGTGTGAGTACCTGGAATTTGAGTCCTTTGGGGAACTTGGTTAGACAACTCTGTTGCCTCCATTACGGCCATTAGAAGTCGAAATGGAGCCTTTCGAGATGAAGTGACAAATTACATTTGCTTCAATATGTTTTTTTTAAATTTTTTAATTATATTTTTAATCTCTTCGTGGACGATATACACAAAATCCTTTGCTTGAAAAATTGTAGTGAAGAAAACATTTACAATTCTTTTGTAAGTTGAACTGGTTCATTGGAGAAAAAGAATCATTTTTAACCTCCAACTCTTTCAAACCTGGGCCTAATTTATTTATAGTGGCATCTGACTAGTTTAGAAAGTATTATGTGAATATCCCTCATGAAACATCATCTCTGCTTGTGAGTTTTAGACCCGTGACATGGTCATCCACATGTGTGTAGCTAGTGTCATTTCAGGGCCATTTTAGACTATATGAAACATTTTGGATCAATTTAACCCTTAAAGGACGAGGTAAGTTTTAGCACTTTTGGGTCAAAATAGTATATACCTGACGTGCCTAGTTATATCTTCCTACCGCGATCCATCCACATGGATGAACCATACAAACTCATCCTTACTGACGACCACCCTCTCACAAAGTCTTGGCAGATTTCACCATTCTAATTGGGAGATTATAACAAAAAAACAATGACACAATTTTGAACCCAAATAAAAATTACATCACAAAATTTTGTTTGACCGAGGAAATTCTGCAAGTTGCGAATTTTTCTTGGATGAATGGCCTCCACATTCACAATTACGGGCACGTAGCAGGCATTCTCTCATAATTTCATAGATTTGGGTGGGGCTGCTTTGTATGTGAATTTAGGGGGGTAAATTATCCAAAATTGCTCTACTAAGATCAATGCTCCTAAAACGTCCCATGATTTTAGAGCAAATCCAATTTCCTGCGGTGAATCTATGCTTTGCAAACATCTTACATCGTAAAAAAGAAAAAGAAAAAAAAGAGAGCAAAATTACAGGTTGGATGAATAATTTGTGAGTTTCTTGACCATGAGTTAAGCACGTGGCAAGCACCTAACCTGCCACGTGGGCGGTCAACTTGCGGATACACCCCTGCGCCACCAAAATCCTGGACCTCCGGACGCTTCGAAAATTCTAGCGTGTAGGGGTTTAATTGTTTTTATGCATCATCTATTGGAGCGAGTACAGGCGAGGGGGCCCAAATTTTCATTCAGATGTCACCTTCATCCGAGCTCATCCATGAAAGATACGACATGGATGAAAAATGCCGCTACCCGAAATGGATCGAGTCGTAAAAAGCAAATTGGTCTGGATATTGGTCCCTAGATGCATATTAAAATCCTAGGGACCAAAGTGGGTGTGTATAAAGGCCTTGGGACCAAGACCAAGAAACTTAAAATGAGGTGTATCATTCTTCCTCATCTTCATCTTTTCCACCCAACATTTGAGATTGATTCTAACAGTCACAATCATTTGAAACAATTATATTTTCATATTTCTATACTTCAACCACTTTTTTAGTGGCAAAGAGTCGCCAAATTTCTTGGCTCGGGTCCTGGCAAGGGGGGGTTGAAAACATGAGGGTTTAAAAACGATGGATTTCGCCAGAATATGATCTGGTGGGCCCGCGACAGGGGTTAAATGCAATGAGGACGTTAAAAACAATGAATTTTTCCAAAATCTGATCTGGTGGGCCATGACAAGGGTTAACGCCCATGGAGCCCAAAATGTGCTTTTGTTTTTATTTAAAGTTAATATATCTTTGAGATTTTGGCAAATTTTCGTGAAATCTGTGCCGTTGAGAGCCCAGAAGTTGGCCATATGCTGTTGTTTACCGATTAGCAGATCATCTGTCGTTGCAAACTTTAGGGTTTTCAAGTGCGAGAGGGTCTGCTGGCCCTCCTGTCGCTCTCGTATGTTGGCCTCCCGCGGTTTGCTGGCATCGTGTTTCCTTTGCGCCCTTTGTGTCCTGGTCGTGGGACCTTGCTTGTAGGTGTCCGTTGGGCTTACAGTGCAGGTTGCCATTGCTGGAATTGCATGCTTGTCTCTCCCGCTAAGTGTCTCTTGCAATTACTAGCTTGCCTTACTTGTATGTTCTATCTTGCTTTGTGTGAAACTACATAGTTGCAATGTCTTACATTTCTTGCACGTACTTTTTTTTTTTTGCAAGTTCTCTTAGATTTGAGAGCCTCATCAAGGCATCGCGGTTGTGTCACTAATCTAGGCAATCCTTCATCTAGCTCTTGTGTAAGTAATGGGGTCTGGAGATTCCCCTCCCCCACCACCTGCTCATCTAACCACGGAGGCAACTGTCATCGGTCACTGGGCGGGGAGCTTGGGCATATTTGGAGAGCAAACTGTAAAGTTGCTTGGGGCTTTGAACAATGACTATCTACTGGAGTTGAAAAATCCTGCACTGGTGTCATGGCCTTCATTTCTTGGGCCTGCTATTTTTTACTATTTATGGAGAAGAGAAGCAGTCGAGATCCTGGGTTGGATTGAGTGAAAAGATGAAGGCCATAATGGTGGTTTCTCTCCTGAAGTGAATGCATTATTGAGGAGCAAGAGTTGGGCATGACTTTGAGAACTAAATGCTAGCTCCCAGTATATTGAGACTGAAAAGTTTGGCACGTTCTTTGGATAAGGATGATTCTTTGTCTGCTTTTCTTTCTAATTTCTCATGTGATGTTTCAACCGGGCCTAGTACAACTTACTCATTGCGAAGCTCGCAAGTATGTTTGGAAGATGTTGCTTGGTATAGTGAGTCGAGGTTCGATTCTAGACCTGTGGGTCGATGTACTGTCAAGGTGGCTGTTTTGAACTTGCATGTGGAAGATGTGTCTTCCTCGTCCAACACAGTTATTCTTTAACTTGGGACATTGTGGCAGAAACACATTTCTTTCTTATATCATTTTTTGCAGCCTTTGGTGTGCATTCAGTATCCTCTTCATTGTGCGAAATTGTAGACGTGGATAGTTTATCTCTTACTTCCATGAATGATATGTTTGGTTTGTCTGTGGATGAGCCATCTTACAAATCTGACAATGTGGATTCGGAATCGGATGACTCCGATTCTGACTATGACCCACATTTAAGGAGGTAGAAGATAGTCCTGCTGCATTTGGTGACCCAAACATGTGGGAGTATTATGTGACCACTAGCAATCCCGCCCATGAGCTGGGCCAATATTCATTGCCTGAAAACTGACAGGATTGGCCTGCTGTAAACATGTTTGCGGACGACATGTGGAATTCTTCCACCGACTCTTTGGATGTCAAGGTAATGTGGACAGGTGCTGAGCCAGGCCCTAAGATTCCTTTCGGTGACAACCCCTATAGATTTTCTTAACTTGTTCTAGCCGGTGGTGTCAGTCATGCATAAGATAGATTGTCTTCAGACCAACATGCAGTATACACAAACTTTGAATTCCAAAGGGAATTTGAGGGGGGCCGCTGGTGGTACTCTATCACTGTACGGGAATTGCGAGCCTGGTTGCACATTCTATTGGGCATAAAGAATTGTCTAACACTCGTTGTTTTTGGAAGACCACTTTTGAATTCTTCAACTGTTCTTCCATAACTCGCATTAATGATTCATAACCGGTGGGAATTGGGGATGCCATACTACAGTGCCTTCATCTTGTAGATACTAACATCGTAGACAGTGGAGCCCCTGGATATGATAAATTGATAAGTTGGCGAAGACCCGGTGGTAATTGATAGATGCTCAAAATGACCTAATAATATATAATATGCACAGTTTTGGCAGGCCGATCAGAACCTGTGTGTTGATGAAATGATGGTGAAGTACAAAGGGAAATACTATAAAGTGCAGCAGTATACATGACAATAAAACCTATGAAGGGAGGAATTAAGATTTGGTGTTTGACTGGAGCTAATTCAAGGTATGTGCACAAGATGGAGGCATACCTTGGCAGGGAGGAAGATGTGGAATTGGCTACTATCTGGATTTGAGGGGAAATGACATATTGTCACAATCGACAATTTCTTCTCTTGCCCGAGTTTGCTTTTATATGACCTTGCTGCAATTGGTATCTATGCTACTGGTACTGTGAAGAAAATGTGTGTGGGGACCTCTAAATGTTTGGACTTAGCAAAAACATGAGAGAAACAGGAGAGAGAGGCAAGCTCGACTACCGCATGCATATTTCTAACAAGCTTGTTGCGTTGTATTGATATGATAACAAATGTGTGAACCTCTTCAGAACTGTTGTGAACCGGATGGATGATGACTCTTTCATTCAAAGGTGGTACCATGGTGCCCACCGTCTTGTCCCCACCCCCAATCGTGAAGCATGACTAGCATTACATGAATGGGGTTGATGTGCAAGATCAGTTGTGTGGCAATGTCCCTTCTGAATACCTAACTACTTTAGATGTGGGAGGATTTATGCTAGTTCTATGTTTGAAGAGTTTGTATTAGATATGGTGTCACCTTGCCAAATGAAAATTGGTGTGGTAGGATGGGCTGATGCAAGTGGTTGTGCAACAGACTCGCCCTACATTTGCGCAACTAATAGGGCGTTAATTTCTATTTATGTGCTGTTGTCATTGTGGTGGATATTGAACTCTAAGATGCAGCATAGTAGATGTTGGTTTTATAATATGACAATGGAGCAACGGCAATTTTGTAGGGCTTACTATGGTGAAGTTCAATGTGATTTGCTGCCCATTTTGTACGGTTGCTAGTGCATATTTTGTAGGGCTGCTATTGTGCAACTCAATGGTGTTGCTACAGATTTTGATGGTCTTCTGAGTGCAGTTCAATGTTGTTGAAGGGGATTGTGTAGGCCAGCTAGTGCAGCTGAATGCAGGTTCTGCTGCAGTTTATGTAGGGCTGCTAGTGCTCAATGGCTTTTAGCAAGCTAAGGTCCTAGGTACATAGGTGTTAGTCCCCTGGCCAAGTGGCGGTGCATACAAGGGGGGGGGGGAATCATCCCCTTGTGGTCATACATGAGCTGTCAATTGGGATAGTCTCGTAGGTTCAAATCCCACACATGTACTTCGGCTTAGGAGGTGGAATGTGGATGGTGGTCTCTTGTGACAAGCATAGGTAGGTCCTACTCATTCAATCATTGATGGAGAAACACAAACAATAGTTGAAATGAAAAAACTACCCCCAGTCTTTCACCAAGTGTCACGCCCACATGGATTGGCCAAATCCCTTGGTTTTTGTTTTGTTGGATGCAGCATCCCAAGGGGATGGACTGACGGTCGCAGATTCAGCTCAAATGAATCTCATACACGTCACTCAATTTCCAAATTTACCAACTCCAATTTCATTTGTCTTCCTAGGTGGCCCAAAAACCGGCCCCACACTCAATGGTGGGAATTTGGCATATCTGGATGGACTGCCTCCAAATTTTGCATGTAAGTGAAGGAGATAGGTGAGCACAAAATTCGCTGTCAATTTTTTGGAATTCTCATTTTCCTGCAAGTGTTTTCGATTTTTCACTGCGAGGGTCTCATTGTTTGGAAAAGTCAACGACACCTTGTGGGCGTTTAAGGGTTTAAAAAGCATGCATTTCGTCAAAAATCTGATGTGGCGGGCCCAATGTCCGCTAGGGGATTGCAGGAGGAGACACTTGTCACCATCCTTGAGATGAACAGTATTAGAACGGAGGGTCCAGATCCCATATTGTTAGTATCACGAAGTTCTGTTTTGAAATCCTTTTTCACAAGCAGCGCTACTTGGAGTAATCATGATCACCAGTTGCCATAATTCCATAATATTCTTCTTATCTATTCTATTTGCCCGCACAAAAATCGCAAGCCTAGTGTAATTTTTTCTTTCCACAACTAATGAGCACTTCAAAAAATGTGGACGCACTGCCAAAGCAAGCGTAAATAAGAGCCTCTTCACAATGAACACTACTGTAGTATACTCGTCACAAAACCAAGTTCAGCCCTGCACATATCTGCCCCATCCGAAAGCCATATTATTGATATCAAGACATGTCTCATTCCCGGGCGACGAGATTTTTTGAAGACATGGCCATTCACGGTTTTCTTTATTTTTATCTTTCATTTAATTTATTTTTATTTTTTTTCAAAAGGAAACCTGGGAGCGACAGCCCACAATTCAGGCCCTTGAGGAGGGGAAAAAATTAACCCCCTTTCATTTATTGGCCATGAGACTTACAGGACGATCAACGGCGTACATACCGTCACGAACAATCCCACACACATGGGCAGGGCAGAGGGTTTGAACCCCGAACCACCAGGGCGACACACCGTGCACTTACCAGCTGAGCTACAAGCCGATGTGCTCATTTTTCAATTTGTAATCGTTGGGCCCATGAATGATCGAGGACATGCACAACCTGGCATAATTCTCAAGTCTGGATGATGATGACTCTCATCATAATAATAACTAATCAAAGTAGAGCTAAACACGGACTACAGAGAATAAGGATTTGATCACAGAACCACCACCCTAGGAATCTCGCACGCTTGAACTGCCCATCTGTAGATCTGTTGGTGAACCGTCCTGCTGTGAACCGTCCACGTGGCTTCACATTCGACCGTCCAAGCTGCATGAGGGAGCATCTCGGCCGCCGAACAAGAAAGTCGAACAAGTTGTGCAAAAGATGTTGGAGGTGGCGGCGTTATTGGCCGTTGCTTATATATAACGGCGCGGGCCAACTTCGGTGCTTTGCTTATGGGATAATTCGGGCCTCCATTAGCAATGGAATAATCGGTCGCGATTTCAAATCTGAGGATCGGGATCTGCGATGGGCGTGATAAAACCCGCAGGTCGTCTCGCTCATCGGCTCGCTGTCTTGATCGCCTCGTCTGTGCTTCGTGTGCTTGCGGGAGCATCCATGTCTTGATTGTGCTCAGCTTGCCTTGCCTGCGCTTTGCTGAAAGCTCTAGGGGTGGAACGAAGCATTAATGAGGACGAGGAGCATTGAAGGGGCACAGAAAGAGTGCGTGATGGTGAGGAGTGGCGAGCAGTCAGGAGATGTAGGTACACGAGAGCTTAGTCGGTGGAGAAGCGGTGGGGAGAGGGAGTAGAATTTTGAAGAGAGACAGCGAGAAAGGGGAGTCATAGGGCAGATTATTGTTATTATTCTTTTCTTTCAAACTCTGTGATGAGTTTGAAACTGGTTTGGAAATTTTGAATGCTCTGAGGAGATTGATTGTTCACATATTTCGGGGAGGACGTGGGCCAGAAGTATTCTTCTTGCGGTGATTCTTAAGACTGAGTCACCTCTTAGGCAGGGAGAGGGATAGAGGAAGAGTGCGAGCGCGAGTTTTATTTCCTCAAACTTACCTCTCCAACGCGGTTCACAGAAAGAGAGAGCGATGAGAAAAAAGCAGGGGTGGAATCAGTTTCGCTGGAAGATTCATGTTAGCGCAAGATTTTCCTAGGAATTTTGCTGGCAACAGTTCAAATTGTCTGCCTATCTTACACCAATTGCAAATTCCGCGGCCTATTTTCCACCACGGATGCAGAGGTGGTAGCCCATCAAGCGTAAAATTAGAGACGTGTGTAGTGGAGAGGGGCATACCCAAGGCTTCGAAGGAGAGAGAATAAAGAAGAGGGAAGTGATATACTATGGAGCAAGCAGAGGAGCCCCACGTCAGGTTGTTGGGCATCAACGTGAGCTCGAAGCCTCGATGGCTTCAACTCCTGATTTGTGGGGGAGGTTTCTTTTTTGGGTACCTCGTCAACGGAGTCTGCGAGGTCAGTCCTCTTCACCTCGTCTGTGTGTGTGTGTGTGTGTGTGTGTGTGTGTGTAGAACTCAACCATGGATTGGTATTGGATTTCAATGGTCTTACTCGCGTTTCACACTTCCGCAGCGTCTCTTTCTTCCAAGAGCTGGCTGGAGTCTATCATGTGCTATACACGCAGCGCTCTCTCTGTGTCGCTCTCTGTGGCTCCTACGGTGTAACAGAGTGTGTAATCACATAGCCACGTCTGTTGCATCCGTGTTATGGTATAGAGCCCCACGTAATTGCGCTGCTTGACAATTCTCAGGATGAAGTCAGAAAATACAGGCCAGGCAAGAGGCGACAACCCGTCATCACATGGGTTTTAGTGAAGCGAGGCATTTTACTTTCCTCTGCTTGTGTACATGACATCTAAACTTCACTCCAAATGCCAATCACTCCTCTCCAGCTCTCACCTAACAGCTTCCATACTATGGTTAAACTCATAGCTGGTGAAATATAACTCCTTGCTACTTGGAGGCTGCCATTCAGTGGCGCTGAAAAGTACCCAACAAATGGGGGGTTTGCAATGTCCTTAACTCCAATTTTGTCCCTGGAACCTGGACATTCTTTGAGGAGCTTTGCTACACAATGTTTTCATCACGTCATTCTAATCAATATGATTGAGCACAAACAATCAGAGACATACACCCCAAGGAATTGGGGCTGTTCAGCTGTAGTTGTAGTGATAATGATTTGCCATTATACAGTGTTGTGGCCTTGTGTGTGTAGCCTATTGTGGTTGGGTAATGGCCAATTCCATCCTACATGCAAGATTAGGCTTGTCTAGCTGGTCTCAAACATGAAAGTTACACTGTGCCATTGGGGGTATTGTACTAAGAGTTATCCTGCACTAATGAATTTTTCCTTATAAAGATAGGCAGATTGAAGTGACAGCTCAGACACTAACAATTTGTGGAACTGGGGGTGTGACACTGCAGGAGTACGTATACAACAGGCTTCAATTCAGGTCCATATTCTATGATTCCAGAGAGTGCCCATAGAGTTCTGAAAATTTCTAATAAGTCTATGCAATGAGTCTCTAGGAGAGAATCCAGCACAAGAAGCTTGAATCACACTGTAAGGGACCTATAAAATGCATTAAGTAGGCCCTTCAAGTTATGCTGGTTCTGGGGAGGGCTCCCATCTTCTCCCGTACTTATGCTCTTTTGTGTATTTGCCTCTAAAAGCTTTTACATATGTTGTTTATACATTAAGTAGACACTGCATGTTAAGGTGGCTCTAGGAATGCTTCTCCTGTAGTTTCTTAGTTTGTATTTTCCCCTATAAAGTATACTGTATATTGTCTATACATTATAGGCACTGCAAGTTACATTGGCTCTGGGAACACTTCGATCTTCTCCTGCAGTTTCCCTTTTTATAATTGCCTTAAAAAGGTGTACTGTATGTTGTCCATTTGGTAAGAAACTCAACTGGATATTCTTTTATGTGACAATATGTCAGTGTGTTCTGTTTGGGGGGTGGCGCTCAGCTATGGGTGGTATTTCACATTTGTCCAAGGGTTTGTGTACTTGGGACTTATTTCATGGCAAGGCTTTAGACTGAAGCATATACGGAATCCTTGGAAGACCTATACCAAGCTGTCTGCTGTGCTGATGGGATCCCATGGGCTTACTAAAGGATCGCTCATGTTTCTTAACTATCCAGCTCAAATTATGTTCAAGTCCACCAAGGTACTATTCTCATCCTCCGGATCTGTGTCACGGTGCTCCTGCAAGGTTGTGCTGCTTAGTGTGTTACCTTTATGTAGTCCCACAGGCTGAGAGAGAGCACATGCTTTACTTGATCAAAGACATTCATGTATGTGGTGGTAATAGTGGCAGGGGCAAATCTATCCCCATGGGAATAAAAGTAACAATACTACTGTTACACTTCAACCACATGTAATCTATCTCTGGCATCTTCTGTTAAGGCCGTTTTCGGTCTCATTCAGGACTGTCTCTTCTTCGGGTGTTTTCTGTAGTTGGTGACTTTGATTGAAGTAGCTTGACCTATGCAACCAATGACGTAATAGTATCCCACGTTGTCATCAAAGAAATGATAATGCAGGAGGAAGTGAGGAGGTCTGCTTGATTCTGAAAGTTTTTCTCGCAAGATGCATGTGCAGGTGTTGCCGGTAATGGTGATGGGGGCATTCATCCCAGGCCTGCGACGGCGGTACTCATTTCATGAGTATGTGTCAGCAACAATGCTTGTTATGGGTCTTGTACTATTTACCCTTGCAGATGCCCATGCCTCACCCAATTTCAGTGTCTTGGGGGTGATTATGGTGGTCGCGGCACTTGTATTAGATGCTTTTCTGGGAAACTTGCAGGAGGCCATTTTCACCATGAACCCTGCTACTTCTCAGGTGAGCTCCAGCTACTTTGTTGCACCCTGCAATAAAGCTGCCACCCCACTTGAGATTACTGTAAGCAAAGAGTAGCATACTTTCGCTTGTATTATCTTGGTTTCCTTTTATTTCTGTCCACTCTCCTTAGGTTTCCTCTTCCCTCTTTTGCTCTGTGTTAATTCTTGTCTGGATACAGAATTCTTCTTTGGTTTTGGATTCTCCTGCCCAACCTTCCAATCCATGCAATGTTCTCCTTGTCTTCACTGTGTTGAAGGACATACAGGGCGAGATGTATTTACCTATCTGTTCTTGCACCAGCCAATCCATAACCCAGTTCAGAGGGGAAATACTCTGAATGCCTTACTTAGAGTGGGATACCATCCATCACAAAGTCGATCATAACCTCACAGGGTATGACTCAATCTCAAGAGCACAAGTGCAACATTACTGGACGTGTGGAGGAATAGAACCTAGTGGCACAGCCTAGTGCCCAGCTTCAGAGATTCCTTTGGGTTTAGGTCTCCTGCTTGCTATTGAGCGAGAGAAGAGAGTGGTGGGGCTGGTCTATGAAGAAAGAGATACTGCCTCAATTAACTTGGATGCTACAGATGGAGATGCTCTTTTGTTCAACAGCAGTGGGATTGCCTTTTCTCGTCCCCCCCATGGTGATCACTGGGGAAATCTTTAGGGCTTGGACAAACTGCTTTGAGGTCCGTTTATCTTCAGCTTTCGTATTGTTCATAGACATTATGATCCTTTGCTGTACACATGTTGCAGCTGCAGTTTAGCAATATCTTTGCATGTGAGTTGCAGTGGTGAAAAGTTAAACTTCTTTTCTGTTTTGGAGGGGTAATGAAAAGGAGATGTACGCATTGCATTCATGCTTTGCTGGGTTCTTTGGAGTCAAGCGTCACTCTATGAACTGTGTGGTCATTCACATTGCCTTCCATTCTCCATATAGGAAAAGAGGAAGGAGATGAAATGGTAATGTCCGCCGGAAGGAAGAAAGAATGTACTCATAAGACATTGTTTGCCGTAGCCTTGTGGCCATTGACCCCGTGCCCGGTTTGAGCGGAACACAAAGGGACAGAAACTACCTTTGTCAAGGGCTGGCCATAACCCATCTTATCTGTATACTTATGTCTTCGTTTGGTTTGTTTGGTGCAGCATCCATATGTATATGTTGTGCTTTTTCTTGAGGCGATGGCAACCTTCATTGGGCAGCTTTCAGTCCTCTCACTCATCGCTCTCTTTGGCGCTGCTACCACAGCTATGGTACACAGTTACTCTGAAATTACCTCCCTTCATTTTTAATCTGCTTTATCCTTGGGTTTGAAGCTACCCTGTGTATGTTTTTTCCTCTCCCTCTCTTTTCAGGTTTCCATGTGATGTTCTCCGAGTTGGTTTCTGTTTTTCTACTTTGTGCAATGGATTTCCTGTGGATATTATAAAGTGTCTCGTTTCTTTCTTTCTTTCTGTCTCTCTCTTTCTCCAGTAGGTCTTGGTTTGTCTATCCTGTCCCATGGGTCCTTCTAGCCTCTTTGAATGTTATAAAGTTTCTTCTTTTTTCTCTGTTTGTGCTGCTAATTTCTGTTATGTCACCTTTTCTTATCCCACAAGCTCTTGGGACTTTCTGTGATGTTTGTATCCCTTGCGTTCTGTCCTTTGTCAAGAAAGGTTCTAGCCCGTAGCCCTTCATCTAGGGCAAAAAGGTCACTGCACAGAGACAATGGATGAATCCAAGAACAGTGACGGTGTGATAAGATGGTCTTAAGTGGTATTCCTTGAGGCACTGTCTAACAGCTGGGGGGTTGTTTGTATGGCAGGTAACAACAGCCCGGAAGGTTCTAACACTTCTCCTTTCATATATTATTTTCACCAAACCTCTGTCAGAGCAACATTTCACAGGTCTCCTCCTGATCATTATGGGGATAGTACTCAAGATGATGCCTGACCAATGCCAGCACAAGACTGATTGCAATTCCTCATACGCTGAATCGCCGAAGGAGATTCTACCTTTAAAAACTGTGGGAAACGACAGAACTGAAGATGAGGGGGAGAAGGTAGAGAGACTTTCAAACTCAGTCTGATTCAGTGTCGAGGGATCAGCTTGTCGGGTTGCGATGGTAAGGTACAAAATTTTGTAGAGTATGGAGAGAGGGACTTATTTAGATGTCAGCCTCGTTTCAAGCTTCTAAAAAACATGCCTAGTGGTTGACAGAGATGTACTTGGACTGAAACATTACTTGCCAAAATGTGGCTCTGTGCTGTGAGAGGAAGTAAGAGAGAAGAAAGGGACTTCTTAAAATGTAAGAAAGTCCAAAGTACAAGAGAGGGATCACAACAGGCCAGACCTCATTAGCACCTTGTGAAGCATAGATCAAATAGGTCTCTTTATGTAAGAAGCTCCAATTCGTGTGGCTGGGATGTTGATCATAGGACACAGGAAGGAAAAGTGCAATTTCCCAGCATCCCCCAATGTGGTAAGGGATGGTGGTCAAGGTTGCACAACTTTGACAGTCGTCTAGGAATTTTTCCACAGCTTGTATAATACTGTGGAAAGAATGAGACTGAGGGTTCACAGGTGGTGAATACATTGCAATGTTTACAGTGGGTCGAATTATTCAGACCCCACTTTATATACAAGTAAAGACAGCTCATTTACCAAACAGTTTTACAAATAACATACCCAAAATTGATGTAAATGAAACTCAAGTTTTTCAGCAAAAACATTTGTTGAAACTTACTAGCCTAAGTTAGAGGGCACTCCAAATCGAGTGTTTGTGCATACGTGCATACACTAAATAAATATTCAAATTCAACATGGCGCCCAATAAGCAATTGAAACTTTGGAGAAAAGTGTTAAATTTTCAAAGCCTAAAATTAAGAAATTCCAGGATGTTTGAAGGCATCAAAATTGTTTGCTGAAGATGCTCTAAAAATAGTCCAAATTGAACTCCAAACTACGGACCTTGAGTTGATTCACTAATAACATCATAACGTTGATCAAAGATATGATTTGACTTCCGTTTGGTCTCACCATGTAGATTGATATCCATATCAGCAAGCACCCCTACTGCCGTATTGTCCAAATACAATCACTTTGGACACTTGAAAGTGTAGGGTAGTGTCAAAAGTGTACTGTCCAAGTACAATCACTGCTAGCACAGAGGTCATTCCTAAGCGAAGAGTGGGAAGGCCTTGCAAAAACAAAGAGTTTGTTGCAGGTTTGGTGTTTCAGGCTGTTGCACCATAGAACTACGTGATCAGCCTGAAGCTTGTTCAGTTCAACACTTAGATGCAAAGGACACAGATGCCATTATACAAACTGGTTTACAAAGGAACTATGGCCTCCGATTGTCTCAGCTGTAAAAAGACAAATGTATTGGGGCTACACTCCGGCTTACAGGCAAGTATTATTTAGATCAATCTTTCGACGAGTTTTCCAAATACAATCATTGGGGGCTCTAAAGGTCCAGCATCCTGTGCTTAAAAGTTCTTGCTGGCACCGCCGAAAAAATACCAAATGGCCTAAAGATGTGCCCACCTGCTTTGCTGGTTATAAATTAAATATTCAGCACCTGAATGCTGAATATTTTTTCGGCGGTGCCAGATGTGCCAACCTGCGCACCACTGCCGTAGCATGTGTAAAATGTGCCACTCTGTTCACAGTAGTATAATAGACAATATTGCAGAAACTTAAGCCAGTACAAAAAACTGGTGCACATCTGTATTAGAATTCACTTTTCCTTGCAAAAAATATAA
This sequence comes from Takakia lepidozioides, assembly GCA_030704615.1. Classification (NCBI taxonomy): domain Eukaryota; kingdom Viridiplantae; phylum Streptophyta; class Takakiopsida; order Takakiales; family Takakiaceae; genus Takakia; species Takakia lepidozioides. The sequence goes on from CM060734.1 coordinate 32,281,764, forward strand.
CAAGGCAAACAGAGTACCATGTCTGAGTTTCAGGGGTGTAAACCATAAAGTGAAGTAGCGAAAGATTGCCTTTATGACTTCTCTACGCTTTTGGAAGAATTGCTTTTGCCAAGTATGATCTTACCTCTTTCATGGAAAAAAAGGGGGCTAGAGAAACCTAACCTCCTTGCTGTACAACTGAATCAGGGGTGGAGAACCATTATACACAAAGATACAAGCTATAACTGTTAGATGCTAAATCCTGTTCACTGTACCACCCTTCATGATGTACGAGTCATGATCTGTATGAACTTCTTGGTTCCACGTTGGGGAAACATTCTATTCTGAATCTGTGCTCAGACAGCAACAGCCTCCTTGAAAATGCTGGTGTCTGCTACTTGGGCAGCATACTGCCGGGCCCATAAATCATAGAATACAATTTCGTCGAGGGATGGGCTTGAGACAAGTTCTTCCCTGTGCTTGTCACATGTCTTTTCTATCACATTAACTATGTCCAAATAGCCGATCCTGCATGCCCAATCAAAGTTAATGTCAGCATCTCTCTCTCCTTCTCTCTTAATCTTTCTTTCTCCACCAAAAACAAGGAGCACACTGTAGAATTCTAGGCCGCCGGTGGGTGTGCTAAAAATGTGTCCCTCCTTGAATGTTTTCCTAAGGCGAATGTGTCTATGACAGAGCAAAAGAGGGAACACAGTGGACATGAAAGGAAGATATTGATGATTCCTAGAGTAGAAACTCACTTTTCATCAAGAAAAAGCTCAACTGCCTTCTCATTTGCAGCACTCAGCACTCCAGTCATCGTTCCACCCGCACGGCCAGCGGCATATGAGAGGTTCATAGATGGATACTTTGCACGGTCGGGTACTTTGAATGTCAGGTTTCCCATTCTGTACGCCCCCTCCAACACTTGGCCTTGTTAGTTGCAACAGAGATCCATCCTCTTGAGTCAATCATAAGTTAAGCGTTACTCTCCCACATAAAAATGTACAACCCAGCAGAAGAGAAGGGAGGGGGAAACTCTGGCAACCCACTTGATGAAGTCGAGACGAGGCCATGTAATTTCAGAGCAGGCAATGCGCTCCGGCCAAGACAGTGTGTACAGGATAGGGAGCCGCATATCAGGCCACCCTAGTTGTGCCAGCACTGATGAATCCTGTTGACCCACTGAGTATAGTTAGTAGTTGATTCGACCATGCCAAAGTACAGTTATTACTTCACACATTTAGTCGCTCATCATGATAACACTTCAATTAAGATTAGAGGGGTCTGCTATCACCTCCCTACAACATGTTATTTATGTTTTGTTCATGTCTTATGAGTGCATTCACTTGATCATTCCTTTTTGGAATTTTGGTCGGGTTCTACAGTTTGCATCACTTATACTGTCTAACGGGAGAGAAATCAAAGCTCCAGTCATTCACTATATGATCCTACAGACTAGAAAAAAAAAAAGCCGTTCTTGAGGTCCTATGATGATACTATGATGGTGAGCTGAGATCAAACAGCATCCAATGGAGGCTGTCCTATGTCATCAATCCAGCAGGGGATGGTTCCCTGTGAGATGATTCACAAAGTAAGCATCGCATATCAACTGGTGAAGGGATGGCTAACATTTCCAATTGTCAAAACCTGCAGATTGCCTCTATCCATTGCCCTATTGATTGAAGCGCTCCATCATTGTGGAAGGAGTTGCAAGAAATGAGCACCACTTGACCACCCTTCCTATCTTCTTCATCTTCTTGCTTTTAATCCATGACACAAAGCTATCAAGACAAACATGAGGCCTGTATGAAGATGAACACCATCTCTAAAGGGTCTTAGGAGGTTGATCAACATTAAATTAACCTCAGAAGTAATTACTAAAGAATATAGGTGTACCTGGGTCTCAACCATGGAATGAATGATGGATTGAGGATGGATAACAATGTCAATGTCATCATATTCAGCACCAAAGAGATAGTGTGCTTCTATGACCTCCAAACCCTGTTAAACACCAGCCATATTTGAGAAAGAGAACATGGAGGAGAAACCTGCCACCAAGAGAGTGGAAAGCCCAGAGGTCTAACGGGTGACAGTTGAACTACAGTGCTCGTCCTATAGTTTGCATGAAGGACCTATGGGACCAGTCATGGTGTATGCAATAGAAGATTTAAATGTACTAGTAGACTGTTCACTGCAAACATTGGCGACGGAGTTCCAGAGGGATACTAAACTTTCAAGACGCAGTTCTGGATTGTAGACCAAGGGGGTCCATTTTAGGGAGGGACGGATAAAGAGATTACCTTGTTCATAAGAGTGGCAGAATCTACAGTGATCTTTCGACCCATGCTCCAGTTAGGATGCTTCAGGGCATCTGCAACTTTCACCTCCTTCAATTTCTCTACCGGCCAATCCCTAGACACAACAGAATCACACATTATTTTTTTGCAGATTAAGTCTCACACCTAAAATACTTCATACAAAAATTCCACTGCAAGCATCCACAGATATCATGGTGACTGTGGCCACACCACAGATGGTGCTGGATGATTTTAAACAGGTGGCCGTAAATGCTCTTCCCAGCTGGAGCCAGAGGCACAAGTTAATACCTGGAAGCTTCAGTCTGGAGTCAAATAGAAAATGCTCTACTTGCACAGTCAAGTGAAGGAGGCCATAGAGCTCTCGAGTTAGCAGCACCCCATGGAAAATTTTCTAGCTGGTTTCATACTCAATCTTACCCATAAATTGCAGAACTGAAAATACTAGTACTGTAGGGGGTGGGATAAAGAGAGGGGAAATGTAAAGCGGGCACACCTAAAAGCACCACCAGAAGCAGTTAAGATAACACGCCTCAAGCCACCTTCAGGCAGTCCTTGTATGCACTGCATATACAAGCACACAAACACGACAGGTTGTTCTCGAGTTAGTTGTGACCATAGTGTTAACGTTAAAATCAATACCATGGCCTCTGGATGGATACTTAATGCAGAGGGACATGTCAAAATGAAACAAAAAAGTACAAGAAAGATCCTGGTCAGAGCCACCCTTACTTCTAAGTTGTCCCGTTGGCACACTACTTTTGCCTCCATTTGAGAGGTGGGTACTTTTTGACAGCTTCTTACACTGCAACTGAGACTTTTTCTAGATGGTCCTTCCTCAGACAGATTCCAAAATCCGAGTCATCGATTTGACTACACAATAGCCCAACATACAGCCAGGTGACTAGATAGTGCACCCTCCAACTGAGCTCTTTGTGAATGTACACGCCCTACCATCCACAATGAGGGCAGTGCCCTACCAACTGGGCTATCAGTTAACAGACAAATAATAGACGGATGGATCGTTATAGTACCTGGAAGATAGCTGAGTGCTCAGAGTCAGCAGGAAGAATCTTAATGCCGTGCTTTTTGGCTAGAGGGAGTACGTATGGACCTCCCGCTATCAAGGTCTCCTTGTTTGCCAGAGCAATATCCTTTCCAGCTTCAATGGCCGCCACTGTAGGCTGCCATAATCACACGGACCAATCCAGTTAGTACGTTGTTCCACAACGAAGATAGTGTAACAGAGAGTGGATACACTTTGACCAGTGCCGTGTGAATAACCGCTATGATGCACACTTGTCGGCAGATTCCATCTTGATAGTTACCCTCTTCGAGCCAGTAATAGAGGTTTCACTCATCAGAGTATTCAATTCGGCCTCAAATTCCCATAGCATTCATGTCACTGACAACAATGCAACTATAGGACCAAGTGAGATTTAAAGGCTGGAACTGACATGATATTTGATTTCAAACACAAGAGACTGTACGCATGCCGTTCCGGCTTGCCATAGCCTTACGGCCATTGACCCTGCAGGAACTAAACACTCCCGGAGCTTTTGTGGGGTTCGCACCCACCAGGGTTTAGCTTATCCCCACAGCTCAGCTGTAGGTATAGACTTGCTTTCCCTGCGCTCGCAGAGGCACTTGTCTGCATGCAAACTCGACAACCCAGTTGCAGGGTTGCAAACACGAGAGAATGTACTTATTAGACTATGGCACAAGAGAGAGGGAAGGAGACAGAGATGGTGTTGTACACCAAGCACAACAATGGCTCGCAATAGTTGTGCAATTTATTCGAGGTCGAGACAAATTCAGCAAATGTAGGGAAGGGGAGAGCACACCTTCAGGCCAGCGCAGCCAACAATGCCTGTCACAACAGTCACAGCCTCCGGATGCCTAGCCACCTGTTGGGTTCACAAACACCGTGCTAAGTCTGTCTTCCCCAAGAGAGCGAGCGTTTGACAAACTTAAGAATCCCACAGCACCAAGCCAACCTCAAATACTAGTGCAGCAGGGAAAACCTATTTCTCCAGGGGTGAAAGAGAGACGCGGACATGGAGGATTATTTGTATGCATGGAACATTCCCCATGTAGTCTGCGCATGCATGTGCCAATTCATGTACCAGTAGGCTCCATATTATTGCAGCATTTCTGGAGCAAGAACTTTCAGAGAAAGAGAATTCAAGGCAGTGATGATTCACATTCTATCTGGTATTTCTCTCCCTTTGCCACAAATGAAATGACATGAAATGGTACTTTACAATGTCCGCAGAAAGCTCAACTAGCTTATTGGACAAGAGAAAGCAAGAAACAAGAAAGAGAGAGGGGCCCTCCACAAGCAACGCAAAAACAACTATTCCTCCCAACTATCCCTTTGCCACAAAGAAAGAGCTAAAAAAGGGATGGGCCAGCCAGGCAAGAAGGGACACTTGGCAGCTCAGGATATAAGCTTACCTCAACCATGCCTTCTTCACCGACCATAATCTCAGGCTTTGGGTGCACATCGGCAATTGCCTCTTTCAGCTCTGCTGCCAATGCCTGATTTTTAATGGCCACCAGACTTGGGTTGAATCGTCTTACCTATAGCAACCAAGCAGGACGTTAGAAGCCGGAACCCTTTACAGCCTCGTCCCCCACTTCATCCTCAAAGTATGCAAGTGGAATTGAGAGTCTGATGCTGTCAGCAGGAAAAGATGTTTCAGTAGCCCAGTGGACTATTGATGCATAAAAGAAGCAAAGAATAGCAAGTCACATTGTTCTTGGGTTGGAAGTTTGAAAACCAGCTTCATTAATTGGCGAAAAACAGTTTACCAAGCACAAACATTTCCTCCTGAAGACACTTTTCACATACCTCGACTAGTTTTCATGCAGAATACCTGTTCGGCCAAGAGAGTCACATTTTGACCAGCAGCCAATCCAACCACCTTGAACCTTTCTGGGTGTTCAGCTACAATGTCCAGCGTCTGCATTCAGTGTCAAATATAAGGAAGAGAGAAAAAGAAATACATCAAGTGGAGGCCAGAGGGCCAATAGACTTTTGTAGCAGGAGAGATGTACTCATACGACTTTGTTTCTCCGGTAGTATGACTTACTTTGATACAAACAATTAGTTCGGGCTTTCCCGATATCCTCTAGGAAGCCCTTCACACAAGCAGGAGAGAGTGAGAGAAAGACAACTCGGAGAAATGGGAATCGCCCACCAGTTTCTGTTTGCTGAGAAAATGGTTGGAATGAATTCACGCACACCCATAGATTGCAAAGATGCTCACCTGGGTCCCAATAGAGCCTGTCGAACCAATAAGAGAGATAGGCTTGGGGCCATCAAACTTTTTGGCTTCTTCCACAACAGCCCTCCCAGGCCAGGCCGGGGGGGGGCCTGATACTAAGCATCTGACACCTCCAGAGACCTTAGTTCTCAAACCTGCCCTCTTGCCGCTCTCAGCTGCAGTTTGGACACAGTATGCACACCAGATGATGTCAGCTTTCACATCCTCTCTTCCCTCTCTCTTTCCACAAATGTCCGACTCATTTTTATCACCAACTAGACTTGCAGCCCAAACTCTGGGGATGCCATTGGCTGTGAGTTATGGCAGTTGCATCCTATGAATGTCACCCAACCAGGAAGGTAAACCGGTGCAGCAGCGATATGTCAAGACATTTCAAAGTTTAACGAGTCCATGCCCCTCTCCTAGTCGAGACAGTTTAACATACCCATGAGAAGAGAATCTGCACAGCTTGCAGCATGCAAGCAGTGGAGACGGAACACCATTTATTCTTCTCCACCTTGTGTATTGTGTGATGGAGGGAGATACTACTGTCTTAGAAGGCTACCCATCCCTGATACATTAGTTGACTCCATTTGTGCCACGATTTGGAACTGACTCTCTGGTGCTTTGTTGTCTCTGCAGAGAGACTAGGCCTCAGTGCAAAAGCACTTGGAATCAATTTGATTCCATTTTCCTAGTTGTTCCTACTATGAGCCCAGGTAGACGCTTTCTTGTATTGAATTCTTGTCTAATAAGCTCATTGGGCTTTCCTATTTCCTCTGTCCATACATCAGTTGTTAAGTGCGATAGAAAGTATAACGGCTTCCATGCATCTGTAGATAAACCACTTGAGTGTGAGATGAAGGTACCTTGAAGCCTGCAGCCACCAAATGATGGCATGTCTATGGAGCCAAATGCCATCTCACTCTGCTTGACACCAACAAGGACAACACCATGTCATGGTCAACCAAATTGACAGCCCTGGTAATATTATCCCCCTTTCAACTTGGTCTCTCTCCAATGCCCTATGATGAAACAGTTGGACTGGCTTTTGTAAGAGTCCAAGACTGAAAATCATCTCATTGCACCCATTCTCTCTATCTCTGGAGCCTGCCCACAACTCGGATAACAAAGAGCATTACACAGTCAGTCAGGATTGGTTGTAACAATTAAAAGTGCAAGGTAAATTTTTTAGTCCCATTTGCTTAACGAACGGATCCTCTCCCCAGTAAGTCGATACAGAGTCCATTAGGTCCCTCTCCTCAGCACCACGGATATTCCGATTTCCTTTCCACTCTAATACCCAATCAACAGGTGAAAAAGACGCTACTACATAGATGTATGAAGGTAGAGACTGACGAAAAGCGCAGAATTTCCTATTCATGAAATATTACTTGTTCAATGCTCTCCCTCTCTCTCACACACACACCTCAGTGACCGTAAGAAAAAAAATCTTTCAGTCTCTCCGAAATGAAGTAAAATGAGTTGATGAACTTGAATCGGCACAACACCCCACACATAATCCACCGTGAAAGCCCCAAGAGACAAGAACAAAAGGCACTGCGGGAGGTGGAAAAAATCTCACCGAAGCTCTGAGATTCGCATTGAGGGGCCCCGTCAGACCCGCCATAGCTACCACCTCCAATGCCATCACCAACAAAGACACAGACACTCACGCTCCGATGCAACCCACCTGCCAGACCTTGCAATGACACCGTAATACGAATCTCCGAGACACTGCAAACTGGATTCTGAGATGACAATGGAGAGCAAAACTGAGCGTGCCACACTATCAGGGCAACATATTCGAGAGGCACTGTACTCCAATCAGATATTCTTCCCTTGCGACAGAATGTCTAGACTCTACAAAAGCGGATAAACAGGAAACAGACAAAGCTATAGAGACACAGCACTCTATTTCCAGACAGCATTTCCTCTCTCTTCTTCACACGCGCCAACTCAACACCCGGCCGAGCACGGGTCCCCCCGTGTCCCCCGCGTTATTAGTTAGTTACTCGCCAACCCCATTTACTCATCCACCCCAGCCTCACCCAAACACGAAAGCCGTGGCTCCACAGACGTTTCTCATTCATCCATATTCCGCATCCATCCACGGGAATCGCTTCGTCGAAATGATCCAGGGGCCGGGCGAGGGATTGTCGGGCGCGGTAACCGAAGCGAATCCCGAGCTGCAACGTGCCTCAATCAGGCTGGTTCCACAGATTGTACGTCTGTCTTTTCTCTGCCCCCCTGATATATATATACCTGTATATCAATTTTTATTTTTGTTTTTTCGTTTCCAAGGAAACACCACCCCTACCAACTGGGCCTTGAGCGATCATTTTCAGGCTAAGAGGGACGTGCAACACGGCCGCACGTGGATTTGAACCGAGGACCAAATCAGAACCCAGAGTAGCTGAGCCCTAAAAGCGGACGTTCGGCCAAGCCCGGGATTCGTGACCTTGTCTTTTCTGACCACCCCAGGTTCCCAATGGAGGGTTGACCCGCGTTCCCAGCACTAGTTCCTGTCTGGGAACCTTGTGAAGCAAGGGACTGCTAGATTACAAGACATTCTGAGAGTAGACAAAATGTGTATTTTTCTTCCCTGTGTGAAGTGGGCACTTCAAGCCTTTTCCAAAAACAATTTCAACGCTGATGATGTTGGCGCAGTGCGCAGTGGAGATTCCATTTGCAATAAATCGAGACTCAAGAAATGATTCAAGAGAATGACATGGAGGCAGCAAATTGAGTTACTTTTTGATGATCTATTCCAGTACAAAAAATGAGATGAGAACTCTCGTGTACAAATGCAGCATGCCTCATCACTAGTATGCTGTGGAAGTCAGTGCATGCTTTTGCCGGCTAACCTTCTGACTAGGCAGGCCATAGCAGACTCCTCCCCTTCTGTGCCTGCTCATCAGAAAAGAAGAATAGTCAGCTCACTGAACATAACAACCAGAATGCCGGCGTAAGTTATTCTTTTTGCAGTCCACGACTGAATCTTTCCAACATGTCTTTGACCAAGACTGGTGTATCAACAGGGAGCTACTTTCGGCTCCTACATAGGGTTGCGTCAACTTACAGGGAAAAAACAGCTCTCTCATTGGTTTGTCAAACAAGCAGCTAAGTTCTACACCTGCACATACTGCATGCGTCTCCTAAAGACGAGAAGGTACAGGGGTTGAAAGGCACAGTTCACAATGTTATTTTGCTGCCACCAATAGCTACAACTTTCAGAAACCCTAGTCCTTCAGAGTATCAAATGAGTTTACTCCAAGGAAAAGAAGAGGAATACCTGGAAATGAGTTGCCATATTCCTTCAGTTGGTGCTGTTCGAAGAATCATGGATGTGCTAAAAATGTACGATCAATTCTTTTGGCTAAACTCTCTCTTTCTCTAAGGCCTCCATCCTGGCCGCAAAACAATGTCAAGACCCTGCCGTCACAGTGTGTTTACCCAAACCTTTATCTCCAGCTTATAAGCTCTTCCACTAAAATTACATCGACAGCACAGCCTGTTCGCTACCAAATCTTTGTAACAAAAACTCGTCCAATTCTCCAGCTTTCTGGGCTCCACTGGGACTGACAGCATCTGATGGCAACCCGCGAACACAAGCCAAAATGTGTTGCACGTCTCTACATAGCCTGCCACCAAAATATGTTGTACGCCTCATTAGCAACATGTAAACAGTGCAATAGAGTTTCTCATTTCTAGCTGAGTAACAGAGCATGAGGATTTCATCAAGCCCGATGGGGTGTGGGTCAAAAGGCCTTTCTTCCTGGCAACTACAAATGGGAACAAGGGCTTAAACAGAGTCAAGTACCTGCGTTTAGCCTGGGGAGTATTCACGTCTAGTTTGGAGAATGAATCGGCAAGTTGAGAGTGAAAGAGAAGCACCACACGCCTGACCAAAGCACCAATCATGAGTAATAATGGTTGTTTAAGTTCAGTACATGAAACACCAGACTACTTAAAGACACTGTCACATGCAATACTCCTCAATCCTGCAAAGAATTCTCATGTAAGATGATCTCAACACCCACAAGCTTAGTAGTACTGACGTCACAAAAATGACTGGAAACGTGAGTGTCAATCTGCAAATATGCATAATGGTGAAGGCCCATTTGGTCAAATGGACATTGCTGACTGCTATAGAAGGAAACCTTGTATTAGTTAGAGAACAGCCGTACTTTAACAGTATTCTTTATCTCCAGACTGTGAGTTGCTGTTGGTAGGACTAATCTTGTGTTGGGGTTCTGAGACACATCTCCTAAACATCAAAAGTCTTAAAGAGCGTCAATCTACACAGGGCTCAAGACTTCCCAGGCAGGATGTGAATCTCAAGACATTTAAAGTGGACCATTGAGGGCCCTAGTCAGCTAAGTAGTCACACTCACGTGAATATAGATCGAACATCAGCATCCAGGAGTAGAGGTGACAAAACTCTGTGCAGCACACCAACTTCCTGCATTCAAAGCATAAAAGAAAAAATTAGGGAGGAAGAGAAATATGCAATGAGAGGAGAGTTAACACTCTTTCTCTCGAAACCATTTGTGATGACTACCTGACCCACCTCAAGAATCTCACCTTGGTCAAAGCACGTGCGAATTGGCTGGGCTGAGTGTCACCATCGTCTGCCCGGTTCCAAGTTTCTACAATCTGCGGCAGGGTCCGCAGGTGTACAAGCAAGCGCTCTTTCATGATTGCCACCAGCTTGGAGTGGATCTCATCCCTATGTACTCTGTAATCCTGAATAGCCGAGTCCATCCTCCCATCAACTCCTTTAACCAAAGAAACCCTGAGGTTACAAATGCATTCAATCCAGATGTTTTCAGCACTTCTTAGCACCAATGCACAATGTCCTCCCACCAATTGAAGAACTCTGAGCTGTCAAACCATGTGCACGACATCCAAAAACAAAAATATAGATTCAACAATTCCATTGACTTGATATCACAAAACTTGTATCTTCCTGTACCTGCCCCACACGATCAATCTCTGTCAGCAGCAATGCCTTGCGCGCCTCTGGAATATGAATGGCTAGTAGCCTCCGAATATCTGCAGAGCTTAGCGACATCATTTCAGAAAGACAACAGTGCTTGCATCTTTCCTGCACATGACATGTAGATGAGTAGCTGACTAGACACATCTGCACTCATCAGTTCCTACCCAAAGAACAATAGAATTTTAACCTCAGTTTTGCTCCTGGCACTGTTGCTGACCATACAAAGAAAGGAGCTATAGGCTGCTACAGGACCAAAGGTCATGAAAGACTTGGAGATGTACCAGGAATCAAAGCATAGAAGAAGCTAATACTCTGGCTTGCCAATGCCAAGTGCTTAGCTGTGATTGATTTCAAGCCAGAAACCTGTCCATACATCCAATCACAACAAGCCACAACAAAGACTTGGTTAAAATAGTCTCAGATGGGAGAATTACAACAGTCGTGGGAGGACTCACACCGGCTCAACTTGAGAGTAGAGGGGATGCTCCATGTCAAGTTGAATGAAATTACGAAAAACAGAACAAGAGAGTTTGATTGATTTCTTGAACCACACGACCAGCTCCATACAGGGTGTTGCATGAGAGCCTTCATGGATCCCAGGATTGGCCAATAGCACAAGATAAGACATCAGATCAAAGATCACATATATTCCCCTATTCCTTATGTGAGTAGGCTGGAGGTAGAAACCTGCATGGCCCCAGCACCAAGCACCAGCTGACAAGAACGAGAGTTGAAAAGCTTTAAGATTTCAGCGACGCGATGTACAACTTCTGTGGCCAACGCAGGCAGTGCACTACTGATATCCAAGTACTCCGCAATCATCTTCAACAATATGAGTCCACTGCCACCACCATCACCCACAACATTGGTATGTGTCAGATGGAATTCACAAAAAACCGAAATAAATGGCACAATAGAACAAAGATGGGAAGAGAAGAACCAATAAACAGCATGCTGATCCCATACTTGTTGCTCAAAGATCCTGGGTGTTGAATGACGAGGCACAATCAGTGCTAAGAGATTGAAAAGCTGCTAGTTGCTGTCAGCCTGGTTACAGCTGTCTTCATTGGATATGATGATAAAAGAAACTGCATGCCTCACATTAAAGTCTCACAACAGGAACAAGCCCATGTCAGAGCTATATACTACTAGCCCCTGTGAGCACTAGAACCACCAAAAGTTAGAAATGTTACTTGAAACATGGACAACTCATCACTGGTATCCAGGACCAGCATTGTGCCTTGTGGTAAACTGCCAGCCACCAGCCTTCTTCCTTCCTTCTGAATATGAAGTTTTCTTATTTTAATTTCGTGTCTATGGTGGATATTGGGAACTGTGCATCCCCTTCAAGGTCCATATAAGCAAGCATCCAGATATGCCATGCATGAGATATCTTAGGATAGGTGAAAATATGTGCAGTCTTAGATTTTCCCCAAAAATTATCTAAAGAGGGAAGAGAAGATCGTGCGGGAAAAAGTACCAGTTCACACAGTGGTAACCTGTTCCTCGAATTTGGAGAGTCTTCACAGATGTCTTCTCTCGGACCTTCTTGCCCTTGGCTACTGGTGCATCTGACAGAATTATGTCACCTGGTGAAGAGCCAGGAGGAAGGGGCGCACGCTTAGACATACCGCCATTAGCAGCTTCCGCTCCTTCAATGGCAGGAATTTCAGCTGGAGTTTCTTTGGTCACAACCTGTTCAGGAGTATTCACCAGTGAGGACATTACAGAAGAAGCTTTAGGTGCAGCTCTTGACGAAATTTGTGTGTTTAAAATAGTGCTACAGGTTATAAGCTTTTGTCTTCAGCTCCCTTTCCCCACCCAAAACCAGACCAATACCATGTACTGACCTATCATATACAGATATTTATGGAGAAACCAGACCAAAGATTACAGTCCTATCTTGCACAGCCTCCGTGATTCTGTTCTCAACACACAAGCTTTTTTGGTTGCTATTACAGCTCTACAGTGTCCCAAAGTCCCAGGGGACCTCCTGTGTGAGTAATGAAATCTCTCCCATAAGCTATGTGAGCTTCCCACGGACGATATAAAGTACTATTTCATTTCATTTCCTTGTTTCTCTCTCCTTTTCACTAAATCAATTTCCAACCACTCCCACCTCACCGTGCCATTGGCTTGACTGATGTCGCTCTCTAAAACCAACGTCTCTTCAATAATGGGGGACTGTGTGGTGTCACTGACAGTCTGGTCAAGGGAGTCTGCACGAGCCAGAGAAACCTCCTCACTGGTGTACAGGTTGCCATTACTAGGTGCCTCTGTCGCTGTGAATGAGTCCACAATGGCCTGAAACTCATCAGGTGCATCAATGGCTGCCCATGTTTCTTGCTCCAGCACCGCAACAATTTTGGACATCTGTGATCAAAAGAGCAACCCTAAGACAGGAAAGAATGAATTGATTTCCAAGACCTTAGATCTTCAAATTCAAAAATGGGTGAGCTCATCTGGGTGCAAGAACTAGCCCGGAGAAACACAAGCTCTCTCTCTGAATAGTGTTCTACTCTGGGCACTTTATAATATATCAGCAGTGCTGTTTGAAAGACAAAAACAAGGTTACATTGGTTAGCAATGTACGAGAGCACATACTCGGGTGCTGTGTTGATTGTCAACAAACAACTTGGATTGTGACTGCAATGTGCCTCGAATACTGTAGCCCAATCGGCCCCCAACCTGTGCAGCCCAATAAATATACTTCAAGATCTTACATAGAAGGGCTCCCCTGCTTACATCCAGATCAGCCACCAGGATACTCCAACACCACTGTCAGAAATCTTGGAGCTCATTGATTGGTTGGAAACTATGGTCATATACTTCTCTTAGGCTAGATGGGTCCCTGCTCCAAAGGACAAGTCTGCGCATTGGACCTTCAATTAGAGCTAGATAAGAGATTAGGACCCCAACACACAGATTTAACAAGGAGTAGAGTTGAAAGTTTTTCTAAAACATTTCTCCACTGCATTTCAAACTTACCACTTTAATACCACAGATATTATCAAGGGTTTGTGTAGGCAGAAAGATAATCCGAGAAACCCCTACATACCTTCTCAGTGGCTGAAATAAAGTCCTGAGTTATCTCGTATATGCTAACAAACTATGCAACATGGCAAAATTGGGGTGATAGTGCACGTCACACCAGCAGCTTCGGCCCCACTATTTCATGTGCTGCATCACATGCCGCACATACTGCCTCCGTGTTCTCTCGTAGCATATCCGCCCTGACACCCAAATGTGATTTTTCAATCCTAAAGGTAACACTGATCCCTCTCGTCAATAAACACCGCAAACTAGCAACAACAAAGCTGGGAAAACCCCAAAACAAAGACCAATCAGAGTTCACAGCTCCCGATTGCAAGACTTTTTATTTGACCTTATTTTTGGTCAGGGAGCTCAACTTATGTGGATCAGAACCGCTTGAAAAGCACACTGCAGAAACCCCACAGACACCCTTACCGGAACTGCCGGGAGATGCTTGTCGCAGAGCTTGCTCTGCCCAATGTACTGCTAGTTGAAGAAGAGTCCTGGGCTAGAGTCCGAAAAGAGCCAGGGGAACCTTCTTGTGCAGCATCGGCAGCTGCCACTGCTGCAGCTCCTGAGGCAAATGCTGCTGCCACAGCCTCTGCTGCATAGCTCCCTTGTAGCCCTCCGATTATTTGCTCTATCACAATCCTCACCTCAGCCGCTCGCAACAACCGTGCCTGTCCCCACCCACCTCCTGACATGTTCTTGGCTATCTGCCCCTCTATTGGTCTTCCAAAACAAGGAAATTGAAACAAGGCTACATAAATTGATTACGCAGTAAGAACAAGACTGTTGACTCTCCCGGCTGTAAATCAGCTTCCCCCCTCCCCATGTCCACCTACACTCCATTCCCATTTTTCCTGTCTTCTTGCTTGTAAAAGTGTAGAATCTCTTTGTCTATCATGCTAGAAAATTTGTAGATAAATGTTGTAATACAAATAAGGCCAGTAAAAGGCTAAAGAGGAAGACGTACCACTGTGACAATGGGCCAGAGGAAAAAAGATCCAACCAATTCCCAATTGTCACAGAATACTAAGTACCTGGACTGTTGAAAAGACAGCAGAAAGCAGTCGTACGAAGTTCTCTGCTGAAAGCCCCCTCAACTTGAATGCTAGAGATATACCCCCAACTGCAACACCAGAAGCCCATATGTAGAATGTAGGAGTCTCTGATACACTCCAATATTGATAGCAAAGAGGGATTGAGAAATCAACATCAATGAAATGAATCAGAAGCAAGGGATCCTCATTCTCGCGGCATTCTGTTGTTATATACAGTGCGGTTGGTTAACAATCTCAGAAATGTAAGTTAACCCTTACAACGGAGGTGATGCCCAGTTTTACTGATCTTCAGGGATTTAGTATATGTCCCCAAGGGAGCCAGGGTCCCACTAGTTTCATTGATGTTTATTCCTTAAACCATGTAGAATCTTTTGGCTGATGTATGTGTCTGACAGAAAGTTTTGTTGTTATATTGCAGCATTCTGTTGTTATGTTCAGTGCAACTGTTGGTTAACATGTAAGTTAACCCTTACGTAGGAGGTGATGCCCAGTTTTACTATCTTCAGGGTAATACATGTCCCCAAGGGATTGAACCTCCTGAGGTCCCACCAGTCACTGAAAAGCTTTCTGTCAGACACATATCAGCAAAAAATTATACATGCCCGGTTCAAAACAATATTGGATTATCCACTTTGGGATTATCCACTCCGAAGGTGTTATAAGATAGTAAAGTTTGGAAAGTGGACGAACCCTCCATATCTGTTTGCCGATCGGCAGAAGGAAAATCGCCACCATCAATCGGATGAGTGAATAAAATGGGAAGAAGTTCCGCCACCACTGTCTTAATGGCGGCCTTGATGTCAGTGATCAGCGTGTCTCTGTACACCCTCAAGACTGCAGGCAGCTTTGACTGTTCCAAAATTGACCCAATTAACATGCATTACTATATGCCACTTCACAACATATCACTTTGAAATGCTACAGCAACATTTATAGGATTTATGACAAATCTAATGGCTATATTACTTCCACTCATTCAGCCAACAGAAGACATAATCCAGGGCATGAGTGGAAGAACCAGACCCCTGCCAGGGCCTGCTGAATCTTAGAGAATACTCCACAAATGGAAGGAATGAGATTTGCTTTCAGCTTACACTATAATTCCATCTTTATCATATTGGGAAACTTACAGTTCTTAGTAAGCCAATAACAATAGGCAGTAGTTGGTCACGTAGGCCACCTTCTTCGTCATCATGAACTTGATCCTGCAAAAGCCCTCACAGCTAAGGTCTAGTGCCACTCCAGTTACATATTTCAGCCCAATGAGGGATACAGACAGAGGCATATGGATGTACTCACTACACCTGCTTACCATACATTGCATAGACCAGATTTCTCCGCGAAGTACATATAGAATGAATTTGTGCATCCTTCTTATGCTTTCAAAAAGGCCTCAGTTCATGAAAGCATACAACGGAAAATAGCAAGAATTAGAGATATTAAGTTGGACTTTGACTACCAAAAGAAGTCTAAACAGAATGCACACTTCACTTCGTGAGCTAATATGTAGTTTGCATACATTCTAAAGAGATAGGTACTCCACTGAAATTTCATGAAATGAGAGTTGCAGAGCACGTGGAGGTTCTTACAGTGTACAGTGCCAGTTCAGATTGCAACAAGCTCTGCTTTTGTTCTAACAGCAGTTGAGCACCCTACTGTGCCCTGAAATTCCATTGATTTACCACCGGCATAGTGGAAAGGGTGAGATGAAAGGTACCTTAGAAGGCACAAGATCCTTAAATGTGGTCAGTTCTTTTTCTCTTCCATTTAACTTTGCCACAATTGCATTCGATTCAAGGTCCGCCGTCTCATGAATTGCTTCTCGCACGAAGTCCGCAGCCAGCGTGCTGCAAAGGCACAGTGATTATCACATTCAGGTATCATTATATTAAACACACACAACGTTCTTAATCCGCATCAACTTAAGCTGTCTGTCCGTATGGCCAAGAGGAGACCACAACCATGACAACACATTAGAATTATGTGCATTACATGAATTGGCCAAACAACTGGAAGACCAGATTTGATATCGATAATAACTAAAACTCCAGACAAGAGAGAAGGAAAGAAGATACCTATTCACAGACTCCAAGGCTGCTCCTAATTGGCTGCCTAGATGTCGAAAACAGTGCAGTCCCACCAGCTCGTCACCTTCCTGCATATCCAGAAATCCAAAAAATAATTGACTGTGGCCATCAACAAAGTTTAGGCAATATTATATGGAGTAAGGACAAACACCACCTCCCGAGGGTTGGCTGATCCACAGGGGCTGTTATACCCATGGCAACCTGGAACATGCTCATAGCTGTCTACCCTCAATACAACTCTCTAAACCCTGATAATATGGTAAAACACCAAGGAACGGTTTGGATGATTGAAGATTCGGCCCTCTAGGATAACATTCTGAGGTAAATTATTGAAACACTGCAACCATGATGGTGTGCACGTGTTCGATACTTCAACCCAAGACAAGTGGTGAAGACCTTGGTGTATGTTTCTTGAACCTACCATCTGAAAACCAATCTTGAAGGCACCAAAAATCATCGAAATTTGACAATTCTCAAGCAATTTCAGTATGCCCTCAACAACTTCACAAACAGAACCCTGTAACACTTGTGAGCTGATTGTAGAGAGCAAGACCATGACAGTCGTAACCATGTCATGGCTACTCCCCTCAGGACCCCTTCATGTATGGTCATATTAAGCTCTATAGTCTTCAGTGAAGCTGCTTCATAGAGCTCACTTACCAACAGAAAGATGGCAGCTGATTAGGTTAGGGTTTAGCACTGCCCATAGATGCTTGTTGACAAATTTGCCAGCAGCCAAAAAACCTCTTTAAAATTGCAAGGGTTTATTGTCCAGGAAGTTTGCCAAGCCTTACCAGCAGGTGCTGCAAGTCGTCGATCACGTCAAGGGCACCAGCACAGTCTGCTGCAGCTACCAACTGTAGCCCATTCAAGTCACACACAAGTTAAACATACCTCTCACCAAGTTTGCAACTGACTTAAGGCATCACATTTATACAGGCAAGCTTGAGAAGACTCCAATGCCCCTCTGGACAAACATCCCGCCATCTTATACACCTCCAAACTTTCGCACACCAGAAACGCCTCAAAAACAGAACAGATACAGAAGGGACACAGTAAAAGAGCAAAAAAGCCATACCAGTCGCAGGGCAGAAATGGCCTGGTTGGCGTAGACCACAAGCTTGAGCTTCTGATGAAGGGCTAACATATTGTCACGATGCGTTGCCAATCCCTGAATATGACGAGCAGATTCTACCAAGTCACCATCTAAAAGATGCACAGCAGCTTGAAGCTCCCGTATCTCCTCACATGCCCCTACTATTCGACCATTCAAATCTTCAAGCTGGTCGAGTGCTTCAAAAAATGAATTCGATCGAGCGGAGATCTCCCTCACCAAATGCACCTCCACTAGATCCAAGTACTGCGAGAGCTTCTCTTGCAGCATCATGTTCTGAGGAATCGATGAGAATGGGCAAGCTGCTTGAAATGTCGATCCTTTTTCAAGTGCAAAATCTTCATCAAAATACAAGGAAGGGATCTCTCTGAGGCAAGCTACAAGCCCTTCTCCTTGACCTCCTCGCACTTCCCCTTCCAAGCTCCCCTCTGCTGCAACTGCAGCAGCCTCATTACTCTGCTCCCAGCTTGAATGCTGCCGCACATCCGCAAACCGGCTGTAGGCTTCAGAGACAGAGTCTAAGTAGGGCTGAAAATTGGCCTTCGATATCTCTGGAAGCGCCCCGGATGGTAAAGGTGGTGGAGTGAGTTCCAAATGCGGATCCCCAGAAGTATGAAACAGCCAAGTGCCCCAAGAAGCATCGTTATTGTAAATGCCAGACTTACCAAGCCGAGGATTATTCAGCACGGAAGCAAGACTTTGCCCGTATTGACCGACATCTTCCTGGTTCACATGAATTGAGGAGAAGGATTGCCTGCTCTGCAATGAGACATCGCGGTTCGAACTTGTAGATCCGGCATAACTGGTGCCTGCATGTCCACTCCTCATCGATCTCTGAGGTCCATCGCTCACCAGAGATCTTCCCGTGGACGACGGGCCATCCATGTTCCCCCTGGATCTGCTGTGCGCACCTCAATGCCACCATCAACAACCCGATCAATCATGCATGCTCAATTGCAGGGATACTCGTCGCGCTGCCACAATCCTTTGCTGCCCCTGCCTGCCAAACTGGACGAGTGTGCCTGGCTACTCGTCCCGCATGATTGTCTCTCCAACTCCCTCGCTCTCTTTCATCTTCTTTCCTTTTCCTTGTTTTTTCGTTTTTCCCTCTGCAAGAAACAACTCAGCTATCTTAGTAGTGCATGTTTTCCTTTTTTTCCCTGAACAAACAACAAACTATAGTGTCACGTTTTTCCTTTTTTCCCTGAACAAGAAACAATAAAGTTTCTAGTACCAGGGCCTCTGTCCCAGTCCTGTTATTTATTTATTTTTAAATTATAAAAGGCGTAGGCCAATTATTTTTATTAGAGGGAAAAAAATAAACCCAGAGTCACTGATGCCATGAGGCAAAAACACATCGAAAAGGATGAGGGACAAGCCCAGACCAAAACAACAGAGACTGCCTGAATGGCAAATAATATTTTATTATTATTTTTTAAAAACAAGCTATCATATGTATCCAGTGCTTTTTCTTCTTTTCCAAAGCTTTGTACTGTTTTTTGTTTTTTTCCTGAACAATAAACAAGCTATGTATCCAGTGTTTTTTCCTGCAAAAGAAATAAGTTGTCTAGAGTTTTTTCAATTTCCCTGAATAAAAAACAAGCTTTTTTTCCCACATAAGTAAAAATTGAGGGCTTCTATCCCCTCTTATTTTTAGGGGGAGAAAAAAAAACAAGTTGTAAGCGGTTGTTTTCAATTTTTCCTGAACAAGAGACAAGCTATGTAGTGTTTTTCCTTTCTTTTCCCTACTCTTTGAAGGAAAACATAAAAATGGATTAATGTAAGGGTAGATACTATTTCATAGGCACTTAAGGGTTAAGGTTGAAGCAGAAGAGGATATACCGGAAACTCTAAGAATATTCCTGAAAAGATGCGATAGCGAAACCAAAATGTGAAATTTGTGCTCACGGGAGCACAGGGCAGGCGAAGTTGGGGCATAAGATACGTGGTAATGTACCCTTGTCCCGCCATTGGCTAAGTACCGCGTACTTAGCCGTCTCTACCTGTGGCTCTTCTCTTGGGGAAACAAAAGGGACAGATCCTACCTCTGTCAGGGGCTGACGTTGGTAGTAAGACTTACCTTCACATATAGAATTAATCCGGGTTTTCCAGATATCCTCTACAAACCCCTTCACACAAGCATCAATCTGCTGTGTGTGAGTTGCCCAAAAACTAGGCCTCAGAAGGGGCTAGGCTTTTGGCTCAGCCTCGTTTTTTAAAGTTAGTAAACATAGGTACATGCACAATTCCCTTGATAGATTTGAAGAGAGCGTCTCTTTGGTGAGAGAACCCCGGACAATGTATCAGAAAATGAGTAATGTCTTCAGGTTGCCCACACAACGGGCAATTGCACTCTCCCGATCCTCTCTGCTTCTGTTTGCTTATCAACGGTCACTGCCGTCTCCATCAAAACTTTTCGTTGCTTAACAGTTGCGTATTTAGTCAAGTGCAAGTGACGCTGGATTCAATCAGTAATACGCGAAACTAGAATTAGTTCATTCTGTTTCGCCCACGAAAGCATAGGTATAGACATACCGCAGTAAACACGAAGCCATTCCAAAAAGAACTCAATTTATTTCGCCAACGAAAACATTCGACAATGACCTACACAACGGTAACTTCAAATTGCGTTAGAGAAACAAGAAGGAACATGCGAGATGGTCATGATTACTCTGAACTTAGCTGGAGTTCAAAGCCACTTTTCATTCGCCAACCGTCACAAACAAATATGTACCAACACTAACGACACTGGTTTCGCTATTCCTAATGCGCCCTGACCAGAAAACAAACATTGCTAGAAGAGCATGGTCCATCCAAAAACTAGTGCAAATGAACAATTTCCCTGGATTCTCAAGATGTCCACCTTTCAGCTGGAAGGCAATAGCCCTTGTGGTGAAGTGACACCATAAGTTACGCTCCCTTCGGGAGGCGTCATACTTTTTTTTACTTTCCTTGGATTCTCATTGAAACAATGAAACAATGTCTTAAGGAAACTTCAATTCATATCGAGCTTTAGATCATCCACAAACAGTATACAGTCCGAACAAACCGTGAAGGCTCGTTGGGCAATATGCCAGAGAACCAACCATTTTTTACAACTATCGTATCCTAATCCCAAACCATGTGCTCCAGGCTAGAATATTATATACTGTCGGATGGAGAGTAGAAAGTAGAAGTCGCATGGCAGGTGTGACCCATATGCACACTAACCTCCTCTCATCCCAGTAGAGGTCAGAACCTGCGCAAAAACAAATGGTAGTAAGAGTCTAAATCATTGTTTTAACCACAAAAGCAAAGAATCAATCCACTGCAGACCTAAATAATACCTCAGAAAGACCTGGCCGCCGAATGAACTGGAGATCCATCAGGCATCGTGTCCCATGCATTCTCCACGAACATATCAACAAAGTCAAGCTGCCCAGCTTCGTCCCGGATTGAGTTTGCAAACCCTCCAACATCGTAGACACTAACTACGCATCCATCTCCAGAGCAAATAAATTCCGCCCCAAAATTCGTGCAGCTATCATCGAAGCACCTAGTATATGCATCGACGAGAAACAAGAATATTGAATAAAATGAAGATATATGAAGCATATATAGATACACATACATATACACCTATGTATCCAGATTGGATTCTCAAATTCTCTACCTGTCCGGCGGTAAAATCGAACACACAAACCCCCAGCGGTGAGCAAGTCTCCAGCAATATGTGCATAAAGTTTGGGCTCTTCTCCTTGGAACCCCGCCAATACCTGCCAATACTCGCCCTCCTCTTCAAATAATTAGTGGGCATGTGATTAGAAATAACATTTTGAATCACAGGGTCGTGGACAGTGTTGACCCGAGATCCTCTGTCGGACAACTCAAACTTGGACTTGGACTTCACCAAGTAGAACGTCTGAAACATACACCCGTGCAAATTTGAACTAGCTTCAGAAGGGATTTAGGATATAGGTCATAAATAGAAAAACAGCCGACATATCGATATCTAAGGCTCGGGAAAGATTCGCCAACGAATTTAAATCAAAGCTTAAACACGAGTCCAAAAATGATTTAAAATACGAGTGTTGTAATCACTACAACGGAATCCCCCAATGTAACAAAATCCTCAGGAAATGATGAGAGCATGGAGCAGATCGCAAGGGATGAGATTATTGCACGAGAGATGGTTCGGAAGGAATAGCTTAGTCTTGCTCTACAAATGGACATGGATGCGAAAATTGCAGCAAACCTTGAGAGCCAGTATAACGCCGAATCATTTCAGGTTCAATCTGTTCCACCTTGACTTACAGCATGTGGACCGTGACTTCACTGAGGGTGACTATGAGACTCTTTTGGCATTGGATGAGGGCGTTGATCCAGAACATTGTGGCGTTGCATTGGATATCATAGCTTCAGGACTCCTTCTTCATCCCACCCCATCAAGGAAATGTGCCCTATATGTTTTGAATCGTTCATGTTTGGGGAGAAGTATCGAAAGCTGCATGTTCGCATGCACATATTTCACCATGATTGCATTGATAAGTGGTTGCAGATTGTTGCTAACTGCCCAATTTGCAAGGATAAGTTGTAGAAATTAGTCCTCTAAAGACTGCTTCAGTAAGAGGTTGTTTACCATGTGAGAAACTATTTGTAAAAGTGAACTTACTTGAGGCGCACAAGTCAAATATATTTGAAATTTTGGAAGAACTCTTTAAGTACTCGCAACCCCCTTGAGCTAATGGGATTTTGTTACAATATTGTTAATCGAGCCGGTGTGAGGTATGTGATGTACTTCCGTTCTTCCAAGGAAAAAGATAATCTAACTTTGAATCTTGTAATATCATCAAGGTATGTACATGTGACCATATCAGTCTCAAGCTGTTTACATTCACTGGCAAAACCCTGAAGAGCATGCCAATGTGATACCTTGTATGGAGGTTGGGTAGCCTATACGCAACATTTGAGCAGAAGATAATATGCAATAACATTTTAGGAGAGTTCTTTATTCATGTGCAGTTGACGGTTGCAATCACTAATATGGGAACCTTGACACAATTCATTTTGTTCTGCCCCTGAAATGATGGGTAATGACATAGTGGAAGAATATGCACGTAAC